>JAFEMH010007445.1:0-89504 GCA_022495995.1 Adenophora triphylla var. japonica | reverse complement strand
GCCCTTGAAGGTTTCAGAAATCCCAGGTTCAGACGCCTCACAATAGTCTCCATTCAGGTTCAGGTACCTCACGATGGTCTCATTCAGGTTAAGGCACCTCCCAACAGTCTTGCTCATGTCAAGGTCCCCACGCGCGGTTCCTTGTACCTACGAACTACGATCGACTTGATTCCCGCTCGGGATACGTGAGACAGAATCAGCTTTCGCTAAGGGTCCGGCCCGGGGTGACCGCCCGGAGTCTCTTTCAAAGTAAGGCATCCCTAGATTTGGATCCTTATCTTTTTCAACGAGCCCCACCTCCTTCGGAAGTGACGTCGCTGAAGGAGGGCTAATTTGCTTGTAAGTACCCAAATCCGGATCGTCAAAATCCGTTAGAAAGTTAGCCGAAATCCAGTTAAGCTGGCCCGCTGCTCCGGGTTAAGGAAGACCCGTTAAGCTCCCCGTTGCCAAGCCGACGAGATGTCCCGAGAGGCTGCCCAGGTGCATCCCAACGTCCAAAGGCGTACTCCAACACACGTCGTTTGCACGTAAAGTGCGGCTCTTCCACTGAAAAATGCAACTTTCCGGCACTTTTCGGGCGCATTCGGACGGACATTTTTAATTTGTTATTTTAAACAGACGGACAAGGCGGGAAATAATGGCACGAACTCCGTCATGGCGTGTAGTCCACGGGGACACGAGTTTTGGCTTACATGCCACAGCTCCCCCATCACCCTTCAGTCAAATTCAGAGTGAAAAGACAAAAATACCCCTGGTATGCAGTCTCAGTCCGACCTGACTCATTTGCAGGAAATTCAGAATTGCCAGCAAGTCCCTCCAATTTCCAAAGTTTCACAAAACCCCCTGGTTTTCACTCTCAATCCGTACGGACTGATCCTGAATTTTCACCTATAAATACAGAGGCTGTCAAAGCCATTTGTAACAACAAAAATCACTCCCTTTCACCCAAAAACCCACGGCCTAAACTGGTCTCACTCCTCCCGAGCCTCGGTTTTACCTCGTTTTGCGTGAAAACTCCGTATTTAGATCAAATACAACCCCCGCCACCTCGAAACACCGTTCCAAACACACTTTCGTATCCCGTATACGCCCATCGAGCCAAAGGAGCCGACCCTAGCCATAGGTAGCTCCCTCTCTCTCTAAAACTCTCATTTCGTCTCGGTTTACGCACCAGTCGCTACAACCGTTTCGGACGACATTGTTGAAATGTAGATGCCTCCATCTAACGGGGTTCAATAAGTTTTAGCACCTCGATCCTCTTCTCTTCCCGTAAGAGAAGTAATCTCGAGTTAAAACGGCATTCTGACCCCGTTCCATTTACTTTTATGTCATTTACCAATTCCGGATCGTTTGATCCGTCGAATGTCATTTAAATTCCTGTCATTTACAAATTCCAGACCGTTTGATCCATCGAACGTCATTTACTTTCACGCAAATTTACAATTCCGAGCTGTTTGGCTCGTCGATCGCACTTTACAATTCCGGATCGTTTGATTCCGTCGATACCGCATTTAAATATTGTCTTTTATAAGTCCGAGCCGTTTGGATCGTGATAGTATTTACTTTTCAAAGTCCGAGTTGCAACCTGATTTGTTGATCGCATATCATTTAATACGTTTTTCTCGTAAAATCGTTAACAATGTAATGCTCGGTTCAAAACCGGAGTTCGACATTCGAACTCTCTTTCAAAACGCGCGAAATGACGTTTGGCATCCAAACGCTCATCTTCAAACTTAAAAGCCGACTTTTGACATTCAAAATCATTTAATACTTTTTTCTCGTAAAATCGTTAACAATGTAATGCCCGGTTCAAAACCGGAGTTCGACATTCGAACTCTCTTTCAAAAATGCGCGAAATGACGTTTGGCATCCAAACGCTCATCTTCAAACTCAAAATCCGACGTTTGACATTCAAACGCTCTTTTCTTAAAAGTCACTAAACAATCTCATAATCAACGTTTGACATTCAAACCAAGATTAAGCTTGTCATTCAAGCCCCCATTTCAAAATGCAAACACACACACACACGCACACGATTTTGAGAAAGGTAGAAAGACTCATCATACGAGGCGTTTCGGGTGATCTTTCAATATACTCTTCCCGAAACGTAACGTGACCTCCGAACCTAACAATCTCTAGTACTAAAAAAGCTTTTTACTCATTTTTGCTACCAATAAAAATGACTTCCCATTTTCAAATCCTTTTCCTAAGTTTTTGCTACCAATAAAAATGACACCTTTTTCAACCAATAGCCGTTTCTCAACGTTTTGGGCTCAAAATACAAAAACCGCGTGGCGACTGCTCTCCTTCCCGAAAAGCGAGGTCTCAGACACCAACCCTCCGCGAAAGACAACCGCATTTCCACGTCCGCGCAAAAATCCCGGGTAATTTCACATAACTAGTTAGAAAATTTCATTACACTTCTTTAAACAAGAAAGCATCGTAGTAGCGATCTCCGTGCCTTGAGTTTTATTTCAAGTGAAAAGTATTATTGATTTATGCCTTTCAAGTAGAGTACACTGTAGTAGCAAGCTCCATGTCTCTAATACTAAGCACAAATCACTTCATACATTCCCTATTGGCAAGAGTATATCTTCGCCACGAACATCGTGCCCCGAGCTCGAGAGAATAATATGGTATAAAAATTGCCTCTTTGCTTTTTAATTCATCACATAAAATTGTTAGTGACTTTGTCACTTTAAGAACAAAGGGAGTTTTATCATCAGTGTTATTCATTCAGGGTGTTATCCTACCTTAACAAAAAGGTCAGAATGTGCTACCATGAGAACTCTCATAGCTCAGAGAACTATGGGAACTTACAGCTCAGAAAACAAAACTAAATCAACAAAATACATGCACTAGTATACATGTGTTACCCCAGGTGTTATCAGCACCCTTGGTAACACCATACTACTACTACTGAGGACTTTTTAGAGAATGCAAAGACCAGGAGATCTTTTTAAGCTAGAAAATCTATCATGGTCTAAGGCTTTGGTAAAAATATCAGCAAGTTGATACTTTGTATCAATATGCTCTATATAAATTATCTTTTTATCTACCATATCTTTTTAAAAATGATGACGGATGTCAATATTTTTGGTATAGGAGTGTTGTACGAGATTTTTGGAAATATTAATAGCACTTAAGTTATCAAAGTATAAGGTCAAGATATTACTATCAAGACCATAATCATCAAGTATGTGTTTTAACCAAATTAGTTGTGAACAACTATCGGCTGCTACATATTCATATTCAGCCGTGGATAATTGTTTTCTACTATACCATGATACTAAATTATTTCCCAAGTAAAAACACCCCCCACTTGTACTTTTTTTATCATCCATATACCCTGCCCAATTCGAGTCACTAAAGCCTACTAACTTAGTATTAATCTTTACTATACCATATCCCTAAATCACTAGTTCCAGATACATATTTAATGATCTTTTTAACTGAATTTAGGTGAGACACTTTAGGATTGGATTGGTATCTAGCACATACACAGACACTAAGCATCAAATCAGTACGACTAGAAGTAAGGTAAAGGAGGCTATAAATCATGGAACGATATAGGATTGGATCAACATCTTCTCCCACTTGATCCTTTCCAATTTTGAGAGAAGTGCCCATAGGAATTTTTTAGCTCTTCAATCCTTCCAACCCAAACTTCTTCACCAAGTTATTTACGTACTTGCTTTGAGAGATAAAAATCCCTTCACTTGATTGCTTAACCTGCAAGCCTAGATAGAAGTTAAGTTCCCCCATCATGCTCATTTCAAATGTTGATGTCATAGCCTCTACAAAGTCTTTTAAACAAATTTGTGATGTACACCAATATACTATGTCATCAACATAGATTTGAACCGCGACAAGTTCTTTTCCATGTTTAAGGATAAATAAAGTCCTATCTGCTTCACCTCTAGTAAAACCATACTCTAGTAAAAAGCTAGTTAACCTACCATACCATGCACGTGAAGCTTGTTTTAACCCATAAAGAGCTTTATCAAGTCTATACACATGGTTTGGTTGAAATGGATCTTCAAAGCCTTTTGGCTGTTCAACAAAACCTTCCTCATCTAAGTATCCATTTAAAAATGTTGCTTTGACATCCATTTGTAACAATGTGATTTTAAGAAAACAAGCTATGGCCAATAAAAATCTTATTGACTCAATTCTAGCCACGGGTGCAAAGGTTTCGTCATAGTCGACACCTTCCACTTGTGTATAGCCTTGAGCCACAAGACGAGCCTTGTTCTTAACAATGTTACCAAATTTATTGATCTTATTTTTAGAAATCCATTTGGTCCCAATAACATTAGTATTTGTGGGACGAGGTAATAAAGACCAAACATTGTTACAAGAAAATTGATCAAGTTCGTCTTGCATTGCTTGAATCCAAAAATTATCTTCTAAAGCTTCAATCACATTTTTAGGTTCTATAGATGAAAAAAAAAACAAGAGTGTGTTACCTTTGAGTATGTGGTGGACATGCACACACACCTTACCATTTCACGGTAACTAATGGGATCTTTACGTCTTGTTCGTACACCTTCATTCACCTCCCCAATTACTTGTGTTGTAGGATGATTCCTACTGATTCTGGGCGGAGGATCCCTTCTCATATACTCATGAACCTCAGTTTAAATTCCTTCTTGATCTTCATTCGTTGGACTGGAATCAGATGCTATCTGAGGTGTTATCTCATCAGCGATAACACCCTGCTCAGTTTCTCTGTTACCATCAGTGGTATCACCTTCTGGACTGACTTCTTCCAACAACTCCAAGGGTGTCTCTTGAACACTTTCTCCTGCAATTCTTGAGAGATCATAAAAAACAATGTTCATAGATTCTTGGATGGTTTTTAACCTTAGATAAAATACCCTATATGCACGACTATTTGAAGCATATCCAAGAAAAATGGCTCTATCACTCTTAGAGTAAAATTTTGCTAAGTAGTCCCAATCATTGAGAATGTAACACACATAACCAAAGACATGGAAGTAATGGACTTTTGGCTTTCTACCATTTAAAATTTTGTATGGAGTCATGGTTGTACCGGGTCTTAGAAAAACTCTATTGGCCTTGTGACAAGCCGTATTTAATGCCTCAGCCAAAAATCTTTTCGAAATTCATTTTGAAAACAACATCACACGAATCATTTCAAGTAAAGTCCTATTTTTTCTCTCGGCTACCCCATTTTGTTGAGGTGTTTTTGAAGCTGAAAATTCATGGTGAATACCTTTTCTTTCACAAAAATTTAAAAAAGAAACATTCTCAAATTCCCTCCCATGATCGGACCTAATTCGAAAAATTGAAGCACAAAACATGTTCTTAATTCTAAAGTGCAAGATTTTGAATTTTTCAAAAGTTTCAGATTTTTCCCTTAAAAAATACACCCATGTAAATCTTGAAAAATCATCAACAATAACAAAAATATATTTCTTGCCTCCAAAACTTTTTATCTCAATTGGACCCATTAAATCCATATTCAAGAGTTGAAAACAATGTGTTGTACCAGTGTGTTGCTCATGGTGTTGGGCACCACTATGGGGAACACAAGTTTGTTTCCCTTTGAGACAATCCTCACAAACAATTTTTTGTTTAAGATCAAGACTAGGAATACCTTTGATAGCATCTAGTTTAACTATCTTTTCTATGTTACGAAAGTGAACATGTCCCAACTTTTGATGTCACAATGTAGTGTCATCAATTTTTGCCGAATGGCATACTTGCTTGTCTTCAACAAGATAACAATTATCTTTAGATCTTGTACCTGTCATCACACAATTGTTAGTCTTATCATAAACATCACAAGTATCTTTATTAAATTTTACCTCTAAGTTGTCATCACAAAGTTGACTAATGCTAATTAAATTAGCTACAAGTCCATCAACATGTAAGACATTCCTTAAGGCTGGAAATCCAGACACATTTAGTGTCCCTTTTCCAATGATATTACTCTTGCTCCCACCACCATACGTTACACTACTGTAGGTACCCCAATCCGTACCGTTCTCCATCCGAGCATACGGGAAACACCGAGGATTCACGCACTCGTGATCCCAAAGAACCGTAACGTCTAAAAGGTCCAAACTGACCAGCCAAATCAAGGAAGGACCTTTCAGGGATAAAAGGGAATTCAAGGACTTTGCAGGAAATAACAAAAAATTCAAAAATCAAGTCATCTTTCATACATGTCCGTACGGACCACATTGCAATGCAAGAAGTGTCGGTACGGACACTTGTGTCAACACGCCAACATCATTGCAAAATATCCACAAAGTCCACACTATTCCCTGAAATCCAGGAACACCAAAAAACTGTAATTGCACAAAGGTCCGTACGGACCACTTTCCAGTTTTTTGAGGCCTATAAATAGAAGGCTCCCCCTCCCATTTCATTCATACCTCCACCTTCTCCTATCTTCCCCCAGCCTTCAGGCACAATTCTAGGCAATTCCAGCTTCTTTCGGTCCTTCCCGAGGCCTCCCAAGCCTTCTCGAGGCGCTCCAAAGCCCTCTCGAGGCGCTCCGAAGTCCTCCCAAAGCGATTCCGATCGATCTCGGTCCATCTCGATCGACCTCCCGACGTCCCTCCAGCCCTATTCATCCTAAGCCAAACTCTAAACACCCAAATGACTCAAACCGGTCCAAACCGGTCCAAACCCACGAGTCCAAAAGAGGTTGAACGAGTGCTAATTAGGGGAGGTTCGGCTCGAGTGAGTGCAAAATTTCTCTCCTCTTTAGAAACTCCGAGTGTGATACCGAGAGATAATTAGGGGAGATTTTGCCATTAGTGAAGGCAAAACATCTCTCCTATTTAAACACCCTCAGCCACATACGTTCCCTCGAGGAAGATAGACACAAACCAACATTGGTATAATCTCCTTCCGCACATTTAAATACTGCTCTAATTTCAGTCTTTAAATACTTTATTGCTTACAATGTAGTCAATATTTACTATTCATGCAGACTCAAACCGTCCAAACGATCCCACAAGGCCTTCCATTGCACTATGGAGGTTTGACGGTGATAGCGGTTTGTTAATATTCCCGCACTGTCCTTCAATTATTTAATGCATTTTATTTAAAAGCACACACACACACAACAGTTAAAGAAAAAAAAGGGTATCAAAAGACTCGTGTATATGAGGCAACTCGGGTGAGCTCAAATATCTCTTCCCAAGGAGTAACCTGACCTCCGAACTCAAAAATATCATCACACAACAAAACAAACAAAAATAGGACTTTTCTCAATGTTTTGGGCATAATCAAAAGGGCGTGGTGACTCAACGAAATGAAAAGCAGCGAAACGGGGCCATCACCCAGCGCGAGATGTCGTCCGCGTGCCTGATCGGGTAATTTCAACTACCCCCATGAACCATTTCATAGTCTTTTAAAAACAATTTTGTTCCTGTCATATGACGTGAAAACCCACTATCAAAATACCAAGAACCTTCTATATTTGTTTTTAAAGTAGTGTAAACAGCATCACATCTCAGATTAGCTTTAGGTTTCCACATCTTCTTTGAATTTTTACCATTCTGACAGAGTGTGTTATCTTGTGTGCTGGGCAACACCTTAGGTAACACAGAGGAACTGGACTGGTTTTTTGAAACAACATTGCATTTATTTTTACAATGTCCAGAAGTGACACAATATTGACACAATTTCCCTTTGTCACATGGTTCTTTTAGAAGATATTTTTTATCAACAAAACATTCCTTAACAAAACAATTCTCATTATCATTCCTAGCCAAAGTAGAAATAATACTATTTAAAGATTCTTGGAAACCAATACCTGCTTTGAGAGGCGTACTCAAGTTTAAGATCTCATCCAATTTGGAGGATCCGGTGCTGAGTTTCTTCAAGGTGGTTTCGGCTAGAGTCAACTTGCCCTTGACTCTTTCAAGCTCGACATCTCTCTTCGTTGCTTGAATCTCCATGTGAGTCAAATAGGCCTTGAGTCCATCATTCTTCTTGGTTAAATATTAACCAAATTGTTCTCTTTCTTCCATTCAACAAGCAATGCCTCATAAAGGTCCTTTAACCCTGAAATGAGGTCATCTTTGCTCTGCTCATCCTCTTGTGTACTTCTTGTATCTAGGTTAGAAGAACCAACAAAACAAACAGCATTAGTATCACATAATTCCTTATACCTGTCAGGTGTGATCACAAATGTTATCCCAAACTAGATAATACCTTGGCTAACACTTTCACTGTCCGTGTCACTTATTGTGACAAACATGGTTGTTTGATCAGGTTCTTCCTCTTGAACTAGTCCTTCATCCTCATCATCACTGAGAGAAACCCATAGGTTCCTTCCTCACTTCCTTAGTGTATTTTCACACTCATTAAAATAGTGATCCCAGCCCAAACATGCATGAAATTGAATGGATTCAATGAACTTTGGATCATTTCTTGATTTATCTAAATATGCTCTTCTCATTGGGTTAGACTTTGGGGTAGATGGGAAAGACCTCTTTGGCATCGAATCAAACACTTTGGTTTGCTTCTCCTTTGCTTTCACTTGCATTTTTTCATTGTTATACTTTCTAACCATATAATTGTATTTTCTAGCAAGTAAAGCAACACTAGCAATCTCATCTAATTCTTCAAAAACCTCATCTTCATTTTCTTTCAAAGAATTCGAGGTTTGAGTTTTCAAAACAACATATTTCCCCTTAGAAGCTTCACTTTGATCAAGGAGATTTAACTTAAAGTTTTTCAAAATACTCATTAAAGAATTGATATCCATAGTTGAATGATTGTGAGCCTCTTCAATAGATGAAACTTTCATATTAAAATGCTTAGGAAGGGTTCTAATTGCTTTTGAGACAAGTTGTTTGTTGGTAAAAGGTTCACCCAAAACTTGACACTCATATGCAATATCAAACAATTTTTCAAAATGAGAAGGAATAGTACCATTTTCACCCATCCTCAATCTCTCAAACTTTCTAGTGAGACCCCTAAGCTTTGTTTCACGCACACTGCCATCACCTTCACAAAAACGTTGTAAAGTGTCCCATGCATCCTTTGCAGTGGAACTATTTTGAATAAGTTTAAAAATATGCATATCAACCCACTCAAAAATGGCATTAAGTGCCTTTTCATTGAAATTAGCTTGGTTAATCTCTTCATTGTTCCATTCTGATTCGGGTTTGACTTGCACGTCACCATCTTCATCAGGAGGTAACAATGGAAGGGAGTAACCATTTGTTATAGATCGCCATGTTCGAAGATCAATTGATTTTATATGCGAGCATATGCGGATCTTACAATAACAATAATTCGAGCCATCTAACGCAGGAAGACGCTTATGATTAGGATTAGCTGGATCATAAGCCATGACACCTAGACCAAGCACTTAGTATCGTCAAGTGACCTGCTCTGATACCAATTGAAATTGTCAAGGCTTAGCTGGAAAGAGATGTTATCGTATGTGTTACCAAACACCTTTGATAACACACTGACGGAAACACACACCACAAAAACTAAATAGTTTTTAAAATATTTTTGCAGCGGAAATAAATAGCACAAGAGTTGTTTTTCTCAAGTTATATAAATATATAACTTGAGTGTGCCTAAATGGAGAAAACTTTATAATCAATATAGAAAGAATACAAAGACGAAAGTTCCCTATTGCTATTACAATGATATTGCTCTATGGAACTAATGAGATAAAGTATTGAATCCTAACCTTAGCCAACTCTCACTTAAACACACAGTATTTAAGTTATAATTACAAGGGATGAAGGATTATTCAAGCCAAAGATACTTTATCTCTCTTGTGCTAAGGTGTGTGTGTAATGTTTGACATATCTTCTCTTGTCAACATCTTAGAATATATATAGCCTTCAAATGTCTTGGAGGGTACTTAAAGATAACAGCATTGGAGTCTTGATCGTGTGAGGGAGAGTGGAGAAATTCGTGTGCTTGCTCCTTACTTTATGGGTTGTTTGTTCCAACTTCCCCATTTGTAGCAACCGACTTCTTGGAGCCCAAGTCCATGCATTCCACTCTTGTACTCCCTTGCTTTCTCGACCTTGTAGTCTTCAATAAATAGTAACAACTTCCTTGACTTGGTCTTCCCACAGTTAGGTTCATCAACAATGAATATTGACTAAGTAAAAGTTATACATAAATCCCTATTTACGTGTAACTTCTTCAACAACTTCATTCCTTGATTTTAGCAATTAATCCAACCTTAATATAACCTGAAATATGGACTAACAAACACATATATCTTGAAAATATTATTAGACATTAGAATATAAAATAATATTGAAAGAAATATACAATTATAATCATTATCAATTCGGGTAACACATAACTGCCAGTGACAACACCTGTGGTAACACCCACATTCGTGGTAACACCCACAGTCTACACTAACAGACATCACTCAGCTTATCCACCAAGGTTTGCACTTCTTCGGTGATTCTGGTGGGTGGAGCTTGTTGAGAAGGAAAGCTGGAGGCGGAGCCCGCTGCCATGGAGGTGCCGGCCTACTTAGAAACCAACTTAACACGGGACCTATTCTTGATCTGGTTAAGTGGTAGGTTGTCCTTAGCATCGTCGAGCTCCTCGACTTCAAGCTCCAAGTCAACCACCTTTTGAGGATCCTGCCTCATAGATCCTTGATGTGGCTCGGAGCTTGACCCCTGCTCCACTTGCATACTGGCATCGCCCATCGACCTGGGGGCCTCAACCTGAACCTGTGGCTCAATGGACTCTACCTGCCCAGATCCATCTTTTGGGACCATCCCCACTCTTTCTTTGGGAAGCAGGTTGTTCCTATCAGTGGCCTCAGCCTCTCTTCTCGCACTGGCGTTGGCCCTACTGTGCTCTTTCCTATTTCTCCCATGATCACCCAGGTCGATGATCCTCTCCATCTGAGCTTCTTGGTCCGGAGTAAGAACTGCACAATAAAAGGAGAAAGTCAACATATGAACAAGCGAATAAGAAATCAAAGCAAGAAAAAAAATGGGACATGTACTTAACCGCTATAGTAAAAGAGACTTTTACAATGGCCCGGCTTCTTTTTACATTAGTGGCACTTGGTCTCAAAGTGCTCCCTCTCATGGATAACCCAGTCGAATTACCTAAGGCTTCTAATTATGGATAACACGAAGCTGTCGAGGTTCTGCCCCCTGTACGCGATCTATAAGTGCTGGGGGGTGCTACAGCCTCAAGTCGTTTCTGCTCCCTAATGTTAGTGAGCGTGTATCTAATCGACCTCCGCATCTAAGCTTGTTGCGGACACGACATTTGCTGCTCCTCCTCGTTAGTGATATGCATACGTTGAAGGTTTAGCACCATACCTATTGCCCATCCCTGATAGCAGTAGGGCGAAGCTTGTCGATCTCTATAAGGCTGCCACACAACCTGATCATCCGTTAGATTGGACAGCTGATCACGATAGCCTCACAGGTTATGGGCAGTAACCTCCTTGAGATACAATGATGATCCGGTACACCTGAAATTTTATAAAAAGAATAACTATAAGAAACTTTTAAAAAGTGTAACGACGAGAAAATAACATATGATATATGTGTACCTGCATCCCAGTGGCATGTGCTCTTGTGCCACATCAGTATTTCAACTTTGAATTCTAGGTTGCACACATAACAACCGCTCCCAAGCCCAAATCTATATAAATAAAATCTGTTAGTGTAAATCGCAGATGATATCCTGAATGATTTCCCAGATTCTAGATGATATCTCAGATGATTTCCTGTGCTGGAATTTATATAGTTATACATTTCTTGATTATTTATTTATGTATTAATGTGCTAATATGATCTGTATAGTATATGCTGTATGTCCATATTTCAGGTTGCAATATGATGGAAGAATGAGCTAGAAACGTGGTGGAATATGGAAAAGAGAAAGTTATGCATAAATGTCGTTTTATGCATAAACTTTCAACAAGCCTTGTTTGTACAACAACAAAAACATGTGAAGACTTTGTCAAGGCTGTTGTTGCAGTTTAAAAGAGAGTACAAGATGGAGAATGCTTGAGAGTACAAGGACGTGAAGCTTGGACTTGGAGAGCAAGATAAGGTTGCTACAATTGTGGGAAGTTGGCACGATTTGAGGAACAAGCCAACCCACTTCCCCACTCTCTCCCTCAACGACAAGACACACCAAGGCTGTTTATTTGAGTAGCCTTCAAGACAATTGAAGGCTATAAATATGCTTGGAAGGAGACACTTGAAGATTTGCCAATTACACACTTCACACCTTCTAGCATATAGAGATATAGTTCTTTGTGGTTTGTATTATCCATCCTCCCTTGTAATTTCGCACTTGATTACCTTGGTATCAAGTTGTGTGTTGGCTAGGATTGAAATTCGTTATTTATCTCTTGTTCCATAGAACTTACATTGTATTAGTTATAGGGAACACAATTTCGGCTTTTGTAATTCTTTTTATAAAGTGATTGTAAATTCTTGCCTAAGAGGCATCCTCAAGTTATATAATTTATATAACTTGAGAAAAACAATTTTGGTGTTATTATTCCGCTGCAATCTCTTTTACAAAATTGTTTTTATTTTTGAAGTTTGTGTTTGCTAACTCAAGTGCTATCGTTGGTGTTGTTATTACCTTGGATATCATTTGTGTTTCTGGCCATGACAATTTCAAAATCTATATCAAATAATATCAATAATGTCGATAATTTGAAATCAAGCTTAAAACCAACAACATATGCACATTAAAATGAGATAACCATACATGTAAAATGTTGACAAATCCACTGCATTGGCTCGTCTGAGGGTTAGTCGCTCTACACAACTCTTGACATAGAAAAGCTAGTGAAGCACTACCCCAAGTGTACATACAAACCCTCGGAATCTCTCGAAACAGTGGTAGATAATACAACTTAAACTTGTTGTTCGTATGATCTGGCATCACCATAGAACCCAAGGCTAGCATGGTATATGCCCGTGTATACATATCAACAATGTCTTCGAGTGTATCATCAGCGAGGTCGTGGAAATGTGGAAACTAGCTTGTAATCCACCTTAGCTTGAGACTACTCCCATACATATCTCCTGGAGATAGGACAACCCCTAAAAGATCATGACATACTACCTGCCAATCTAAAAGTGGTGGTATGTCAGCATCAGTAACATCATCCCCATCAATCGACAACCCAAAAATTATGCCGATATCCTTTAGGGTAATAGTCATCTCACCAACCATGAGGTGGAATGAATGGGTCTCCGGATGCCATCTCTCAATCAATGTCTCAAACAACCCATAATCGTATTAAATTCTCCCTATGTAATGAACCCCACTAAAGCCACTCTCGGCTAATCTCGACAATATCCTCAGTGCTAGTCTATCCGGCAAGGTGGCACCACGACGAAATGAAAGTGGACTAGCAACATGTTGTCCAACCCAAATAAAACGAGTTATGTGGCCCTCATTTGCAGTCAAAACAGAGTTATCGATAGGTCCAGAATCAATAAAGATATCCATCTATTTTAACAAAAGAAACCACATTTCAATATCAAATAAATACATATATAAACATAGAGACTTTGAAACATCAATAACAAATATTTCTAAATGAAATAACAAAATATACTAACAATTGAATTCAAAATAGCCTACAAATTGAGTTCAAAATCCCAAAATTTCAAATATACCACAATTGAGTTCAAATATACCAACAATTGAATTCAATAACAACACTAATTGAGTTCAATATCAACATGTACAGCAACTCAAATCAAAGAATACCAACAATTGAGTTGAATAAACCTAATTTTCAAGAAAACTATTTCTCAAATCAAAGTAAAATCAACACACAATAAAGTAAAAATAGCTTGAATGTAAACTTACAATGACAAAATTTGGGGGATGAAAATCTTGGATTTGATGGAAATAACAATGACAATACTTCTCCTTCTTCTCCCTTCTACTCGGCGGCGACACACTTAGTTTTTTTTTTTGTGTTTTTACAAACTGTAAGTCACTAGAAGGGGAATCTGATTTTTTTTACTCGCTACACCATGTAGCGAGTTTTATGTACGAGTAAACTCGCTACATGGTGTAGCGACTTTCTTAATTATAGTTAGTTAATTCAAACACTTAATCCATGTTGTACTAAACTCGCCACTTGGTATAGCGAGTTTCAACGGTCAAATGTTGAACTCGCTACAACATGTAGCGAGTTTCAAAAATTGGGTTATTTTGGAAAATAGTATCAAAGTAGAGTTGTTTTGGGATTATTATTTTAAAATGAAATTATTTTAGAAAAAAAATCTATCTAAACACTAATAATAGGGCAAAAAATTCAGACTATATCATCTAAAGCATAATAAATAATATGACAGCTATTAGAAATTTACATTAATAATAAGTATCTATTAAAAACAAAAACAAAATCTTAATCTATATGTGTATTAGGAACTCTTAATCTACATGTATGACTATATTAAGTAAAATTCTTATTAGCGAAATCAAATTTCGTGTTTGTAATGTATTCCACTTATCATGAAAGCTAGAGCTGTCAATATGGGCTATTAGGGTGGGGCGGGCCTAACCCGCTAAAGCTCACCATTAAACTTAAACTGGCGGGGGGTTAGAATACGCCATCCCAACCCAACCCACCCTGGGTTGGTGGGCCATGCGGGCCAATCAAAAAAATGAAATTGTGTATAAACTAATATCAAAAAATCAAAAATCATAATAGTCAAACAAAAACAAACTATTAAACACAATAATATTTCAAAAGATACCAAAATCATAATAGTCAAACAAACACAAACAAATATTCATATCAATAATAAATAATTCTCAAGCGGGCAACATAAGTAAAATTTGTGCAAATTGCTATAAACAATGATCGGTAAATCAGGATTACACAAACAAAGATTCATATAAATAAAAATGGGGAGATAGAGAGAGAGAGAGAGAGAGATAGAGAGAGAGAGAGAGAGAGAGAGATACGTGTATATATTGGAGATAGTAATTGCGGCAACAAATTAGTGGTAGTGACGGAGTGCACCGAAAGCAATGGAAAGGGCAACAGGGGCGGCGACGTCTCCTTAAGGTTTTTCCGTTTCTGTTCTCTACTTCTCTCGAGTCACTCTCACTTTACAATTCGTGGATTCAGTCAGCAAGGTCGATATAGCCATAGAATTTCCACTTAAAAATGATAAAAATGATGTCATTATTTTGTGGCAAAATAAAATAATATCAATACCAGAAATTATTCCTTTGGATCCATGACATCAGTCTCCGTTTCTAATTCAAATATTTCTGATTACTTAAAAACAAATTTTTATAACCAAACTTTTGATCACTTCAGATATAAACCCGCTTTCCTGCAAAAATACAACATCAATTTTAAGTATTCAGGTGATTCAAATTCTAATGCAGTGTACCTTGGTACTGAATCTCATTTGACTTAGAATCATGCTCATATGCTCCTGTTTTTAAAACTCTCGTTGTCTTTATTTATTGAGGTAATATTATGGCCAAACTAAGTATACTATAATTTCTGTATCCAGCAAATTTTACTTTGCATTCCATTTTGAGAAGTTTGTCGGTTTGATATTATAATTTTGAAATCGTGTCACTTTACCCCCTATATGACATGAACATGGGGTAAACTGAGACGATTTTAGAAGCGACAGGAGGTAAAATGGGACGATTTGTAAATAAAATACCATAGAGAGGCACTTTTTGAACTTGTGTGCAAAGTAGAATTCGACTGATACTTTGAGAAAATAAATATAATTTGGCCTAATATTATTGTTAGAATATTAGATAATATCATTTCCTTATTAGATAATATTATATTTATATATTGCATATTTATCCCTTCCTTATTAGTTGATTGTATAGGGATCTTATACCTAGTTTAGCTCCTAGATTAGTGCTACTAAATGACCCGTGATGAGCACAACATCCTTTGTATATATACTGACCTTAATGAATAAGAAAACCGAGGAAGATATTCTTATATCGTATCACGTGCCCTAGGTTTATTCTTTCCTCAACCACTTCTTTTTTTTTCGCTTCGCCTTGGCTCTATAACCTCCTTCTTTCTTCTACAATGTCTTCCTCTCGTTCCATTCACCGGGCTCTTGTTGTTTCTAACATCAAGAACCACATATCTATGACCCTCGAATTGGAGAACGTACAATACGCTACATGGGCGGAATTGTTTAAAGTTCATGCCAAATCCCATTTGGTCATTCACCACATCATTCCTCCGGCAAAAGGCAAGGAGAAAGTGCCTAAAACTGAAGAGGAAATTGAGCTGTGGGAAGTCCTTGACTCCGCCATCTTGGGCTGGATTTATTCCACTATATCGCCTGACCTTCTCAACACCATTATGGTACCTGATTGCTTGGCTATGGAGGCTTGGAATAGCCTACGAGAAATCTTTCAAGATAACAAAAACTCTCGAGTCGTGGCTCTTGAGCAAGATTTTTCTCGCACCATGATGGAGGATTTTCCCAACACTTCTTCCTATTGTCAACACCTCAAGCAACTTGCAGATCAGCTTAAGACACTACTAGAATAAATAAATTTGGAGACAACAAAATTAGTCTCTAACATGCTAACATGACTCAGTATCCCAAATGCTAAACTCGAAACACTTGTTGTTCCTCCTAAAATTGCTGTAAATTTAGGTATGCTTAATTTTGTGTATCTCAAGTATCATCAGGTATGTGTCGCATCAGTTACGCCAATTAGACAGAGATAAAACCCCATTCATGTTTGTGAATAAGTGGCTGCATCGATTTCAAAACCAATAGAACTTCATGGAAATTAAGCTACTCCACATCAAAAATTCCCAAATTAAAAAGAGAATTAAGCTAACCCACATCACGAATTTCAGCAACAACCAATTTGAAGTACAATAAAAATTCATGCATGCTATGAGTTAAGCGTGCATCGATACTGGTCAACAACTGTGCGCTTGTGATTCAGCAGAATAAAATTGAATGTAGGAGAAAGAGAGATAAAGAAAAAGAAGGAACGGCGGACTACTCACCGGAGGCGAACAGCCTGAACCGCACCACCGCGTTGACAATCCACGGACTGAGGCCACGGCGGTTGGCCGGAATAGTAGCCTAGATGAGGCCGGAGATAGTTAGCGCCGCTGCTGATGTCCGTCGACCTAGAAAGAAAGAGAAAGAGGGGAACGGTGTAAATTTGAGAAAGAGGGAGAAATTAGGTTTACGTTTGGAGTATTTATATCCTAGCATTGAACACCACTTAATGGTCGCAATAAAAACTTGGAGACGACGTAATTTGGTGGTCTCAAATATTTGGTTCCCGCTAATTTTTTCCATTTCCCCCCCATTTTGTGTGGCGACCTAATTTGGTCTCCATTTAATTGGGTGGTTGCGTTAATAATATAGAGACCACTTTATCGTCTCAAATCTTTTTTGGAATCTGATACATAATTGGCAACCATTTACTGGTTACAATATTTAATTTGGTGGTCTCTAAATTGAGTCCAACATCTTGGTCTCCAATTGCTCGTCTCCAAATAAGTTTATTCTAGTAGTGAGAATGCCGGGGCTCCGGTATCAAATGAGCATTTCGTATTGCAGATGGTGGCTGGCCTCTTCGAGGCATACAGTGGTGTTGCAACCCTCCTACGTCAACACGATTCGCTGCCTAGCTTCACTAAGGCAAGATCTATGCTTACTTTGGAGGAAGCAGGCCTGAATAAAAAGGCCTCCATGGCCTCGGTAATGATGGAAAGAGAGACTGCTAATCCAGTTTTGGTGGTAGATCGTGCATCATCTACAGGGAATTCCAATGGTGGCCAACGGGGAAACAATCGAGGTACTGGGAGTAAGAGTCACGGTTCTTCTGATCGTGGGAACAAGAAAAATAATGGTAAGGGTGGCGACAAGGGTTCTCAAGCTTTTGCAAGTGCTAGTCCGAGAGGTACTAATGGTGGTAATACTTCCAATGGTTTTTCTCAACCATGGGCACAAGCTGTAAATCAACAGGGCCATTGGGGGCCTAGCTGGTCATGGCCTTGGGCTCCTCCACCATGCCCATACCCATCCACACCGGCGTACTAGCCTAGGCCAAATTATTCTTATGCTCAGGCACATGTTGCTTCCACTACTTCCTCACCGACTGACATAGAAGCAGCCATGTACACTCTGGGTCTTACACCACCACCGACTACACCTTGGCACATGGATATGGGTGCTACCTCTCACATGACGTCCGAACAAGGTATTCTCTCGTCCTATTCTAATATGAGCAAAAATCGTAATATACTTATTGGGAGTAGCCACTCCATTCCAATACACGGTTTTGGTAATTCTACTTTTCCTTCCCCTCGTCCCCCATTCGTATTAAAGAATGTTCTTCATGCTCCTCGCCTAATTAAGAATCTCATTTCTATTCGTAAATTTACAACTGATAATTCCGTTTCTATTGAGTTTGACCCCTTTGGTTTCTCTGTGAAGGATTTCCAAATGGGGGCGCGTCTAATGAGATTTGAAAGTCGTGGCGAGCTCTACCCTGTCACTCCCCATGTCACCACCAATAATACACAATCATCTGTTTTTGCTGCTATCACTCCTACTTTATGGCATCAAAGATTGGGGCATCCGGGTCACCTGTGGTAGAGACACTTAGGAAGAATAAAATGATACACTATAGTCTGTCTCGTGTATCTAATATTTGTCATTCTTATTCTTTGGGGAAACACATTAGATTACCATTTGTTGATTCAAATTCTAGTACCTTTTTACCATTTGATATTTTGCATTGTGATCTTTGGACATCACCTATGTTAAGTTCTTCGGGACATCGCTATTATATGCTTTTGTTAGATGATTATTCCAACTTTCTTTGGACTTTTCCTTTAGCTAAGAAATCAGATGTTTATTCAACTTTTCTCTCATTTCAAGCATATATTCGAACCTAATTTGAACGTAATATTAAAAATATTCAAAGTGACAATGGTACCGAATTTGATAATGGAATTTTCTTGGAATTTTGTAAAAAAATGGACTTGCTATCCGTCTCTCATGCCCTCATACTTCTTCTCAAAACGGAAAAGCGGAACGGAAAATTCGGTCCATTAATAATATTGTTCGGACTCTCTTGATTCATGCCTCATTACCTCCCCCGTTTTGGCATCATGCACTCCAAATGGCCACATATCTCCTCAATATTATTCCAAGTAAACTCCTTGAATATAATTCCCCTCTAAAAATCCTCTATCAAAAGGATCCCACTTACTCCCACCTCAAAGTGTTCGGGTGTCTTTGTTACCCTCACTTCCCGTCCACTACAATAAATAAGCTTCAACTACGGTCAACTCCGTGTGTGTTTTTGGGATATCCTCTTAATCATAGTGGTTTTAAGTGTTATGATTTGTCGTCACGGAAAATTATAATCAATTGTCATGTCCTATTTGATGAAAAACAATTTCCATTTGCTTCTTTACATACACCATCCACTACTTCCTACTCCTTCTTAGATGATGAGCCCAATCTTTATGTCAAGGCCCATTTATTTTCTCCACCTATTCGGCCCATTGGCCAAAACCAACACAGCCCACCTTCTGTCCATAATAGTCCAGCGCCTATACAACCTATACAAGTTCCTCCAAATGCAACCTATCAGTCCTCATATTCCAGTCCCTCCTGCCATTTCGCCTCCTTCTCATTCTGTTCCGACTCAAGGACCGGTCATTCGTAGTCAACGAGGAATATTTAAACCTAAACAATTGTTTAATCTCCATACTTGCACTAATGAGTCACCATTACCTAGTAATCCCATGTCGGCACTTAATGATACAAATTGGAAAATGGCTATGACTGACGAATATAATGCTCTTATTAGCAATAAGATGTGGGAGTTGGTTCCCCGTCCACCTGGGACTAATGTTATTCGCTCCATGTGAATTTTCACTCTTAAACACAGGTCGGACGGATCGTTTGAGCAACATAAGGCAAGGCTTGTTTGTGATGGGAAAACCCAACAAGTTGGGGTAGATTGTGGAGAAACTTTTTCCCCGGTGGTTAAGCCAGCTACTATCCGAACTGTACTTAGTTTGTCTCTCTCCAAGAAATGGCCTATGCACCAACTTGATGTGAAAAATGCATTCCTTCATGGGGAGCTCAAGGAAACTGTGTACATGCATCAACCACTTGGATTTCGGAGTCGTACTCACTCGGATCACATTTATTTATTGAAGAAATCTCTCTATGGGCTAAAGCAAGCTCCGCGTGCTTGGTATAAACGTTTTGCTGATTTTGTTTCCTCTCACGGATTCACTAATAGCAAGTAGTACAACTCCTTGTTTATTTACCATAATGGGACGGACATTGCTTATTTGTTACTATATGTCGACGACATTATATTAACTACCTTCTCTGTTTCTCTTCGCAAGACGATCATATCTCTTCTTAGTTCCGAGTTTGCAATGAAGGACCTTGGTCCCTTACATTATTTCTTGGGAATAGCAGTTCAAAATCACAAAGGAGGTCTATTTCTGTCCCAGGAAAAATATGCTAAGGAGATCCTTCATAGGGCTGGCATGGATACATGCAAATCCTTCCCCATGCCCGTGGACACAAAACCCAAACTCAGTGCCCATGTTAGCAAAACTTTCGAAGATGTAACCTTGTATCGAAGCCTTGTGGGAGCTCTTCAATACCTTATATTTACTCAAACGGATCTTACGTATGTCGTCCAACAAGTTTGCTTATTCATGCATGCTCCTAGAGAAGAGCATATGGGAGCCCTCAAACGTATCCTAAGGTACCTAAGCGGCACTCTCATGCATGGCTTGCACTTGAGTCCATCTTCATTTACCTCACTTCGGTGTTTCACAGATGCAGACTGGGGAGGATGTCTCGACACGTGTAGATCCACCTCCGGATATTGTGTTTTTCTCGGAGATAACTTGATATCTTGGTCCGCTAAACGTCAGGATACACTTTCTCGTTCTAGTGCTGAGGCGGAGTATCGGGGAATTGCTAATGTTGTTTCGGAAACATGTTGGCTTTGGAACCTATTACTTGAGCTCCATTATCCAGTATCCAAGGCCACCTTAGTATACTGCGTCAATATTAGTGCCATCTATTTGACGTGAAACTCGGTTCAACACCAACGCACCAAGCATGTAGATATGGATATCCAATTTGTGCATGAACATGTTTCTCGTGGGGATGTCCGTGTTATACACATTCCTTCCCGTCACCAGATTGCGGACATTTTTACAAAGGGACTACCGCTGATTTTGTTCGAAGATTTCCGGTCCAGTCTCAACGTCCGTCTCCCTCCCGTTTCGACTGTGGGGGAGTGTTAGAATATTAGATAATATCATATCCTTATTAGATAATATTAGATGTATAAATTGCATATTTATCCCTTCCTTATTAGTTGATTGTATAGGGATCTTATACCTAGTTTAGCTCCTAGATAAGTGCTACGGAATGAGCCGTGATGAGCATAACATCCTTTGTATATATACTGACCTTAATGAATAAGAAAACCGAGGAAGATATTCTTATAATTATGATACCTTAACTTGACTTTTTATTTAATTATCATGTATGAATAATCAGATGATTATATAAAAGTTTCAACTGAGATGTTTTTTAAAATTTATTCATGTTTACAAGTTTATTTTATATCTACCAACTCTTTGAAAAATTAGTAAGTATGAAAATGTCTGCCAAAATTTAATTTTTACAAATGTATTTATTGTTGTGAAATTTACAGCCTTTTAGCTCATACAAACATAAACATTGTAAGGAAGTAAAGAGATAGATTTTAGAGAGAAAAGCTATCCAAGAAGATATATTAGGGAGGGGAATTTCTCATTTATATATATATTGAGATTACATGCAAGCCAACACATGGCTAGTGACTCACCCATCCTATTCCTAGATTATACATATAGGCCCCTACATAATATTTCAATACAATAGGAAGACCCACATTTATACATATTTACAACACTCCCCCTTGGAGATTCCTATTGGACGATAATTGTGCTCCGTATGTTGCCTCGTTAAAAACCTTATGAGCAAAAACCCTGAGGGAAAAATAATCTCAAAGGAAAAGAGTACAACGCACAATATTTTCCATCAACACTCATTGCCTTGTTAAAACCTTGGCGAGTAACAAAACCCAGTGGGAAAAATAACCCCGCTCAAAGGAAAAAGAGTACAATGGAATCTACGTAATTTCAGGGGATACTCCCCCTGAAATTTACAGGGGTGGAAGCTTTGAAAATTTGCGTAAGCCAATCGCTTTTACATGTTTCTCAAAAGTGACTTTAGGTAAGGATTTTGTGAACAAGTCAGCGCAGTTGTCTTGACTCCTGATCTGCTGGATCATTATCTGTTTGAGCTCCTATTGTTGTTGATTGAAGAAAAACTTTGGTGCTATGTGCTTGGTTTTGTCACAATTTATAAAACCCATTTTCATTTGTTCAATGTATGCCGCATTATCCTCAAACATAACAGTAGGGTCTTTTGTGGTATCCAATCCACAGGAATTTTGAACATGTCTAACCACGGCTCTAAGCCACGTGCACTCACGAATTGCTTCATGAATTGCTAAAATCTCAGCATGGTTCGAAGAGGTGGCAACCAAGGTCTGTTTCGTAGACCTCCAAGACACAGATGTGTTACCAATAGTAAATACATATCCGCTTTGTGATCGAGCTTTATGCAAATCTGATAAGTAACCAGCATCTGCATATCCAATCAAACATGCTTCATTCATAGAAGCATAGAGATAAAATAAACCCATGTCCATTGTCCCACGGAGATAACGAAATACTTCTTTTATGCCATTCCAATGGCGGCGTGTTGGTTCAGAACTGAATCGAGCAAGTAAATTAACTGAAAAGGAGATATCAGGTCTGGTGCATTGAGCTAAGTACAATAATGCGCCTATTGCACTTAGATATGTTACATTTGGTGGCAACACCTCTTCACACTCTTCCAGAGGGCGGAATGGATCCTTTGATTTATCTAATGACCTGACTACCATTGGTGTGGCCGATGGTTTTTCCTTATCCTCATTGAACCTTCTCAACATCTTCTGGATGTAGTTCGACTGGTGGATCATTATTTCATCTATACGGTGAACTATTTCCAGCCCAAGGCAAAAATTTGTCCTCCCAAGGTCTTTCATCTCGAATTCTATTTTTAGGAGCTGGTAAGTTTCCTTAACTTCTTCTGGAGTCCCTATCAAGTTTATGTCATCGACATATACAACAATGATAGCAAATCCAGTCCTTATTCTTTTGATGAACATGCACTGACATATATCATTGTTCACATATCCCCTTCCGAGAAAGTACAGACTGAGACGGTTATACCACATTCTTCCGGATTGTTTTAAACCATACAATGAACGCCTCAGGCTAACTGAGAGCGTGTTCCGTGGTCTAGAACTACTTGTCTTGGGTTTCACAAGTCCTTCGGGGACTTTCATATAAATACTTGTATCTAGATCCCCATAAAGATACGCTGTGACCACATCCATAAGCTGCATTGTCAGTTTTTCAGACACCACTAAACTGACCAAATATCTTAATGTAATAACATCCATAACGGGAGAGTATGTCTCATCAAAGTCAATCCCATGTATTTGAGAGAAGCCTTGTGCATCAAGGTGAGCTTTATATCTCATAATTTCATTTCTCTAATTCCTTTTCCTCATAAATACCCATTTGTAACCCACAGGTATAACTCCAGGAGGTATAGGAACTACTGGTCCAAATACTCCTCTTTTCTTTAAGGAATCAAACTCAACTTGGATTGCTTTCTCCCATTTAGGCCAATCAACTCTTTGCTTGCACTCATTAACGGAGCGAGGTTCAATATCATCACTTGATATGATCTCAGTAGCTATCGTATAAGCAAATACATCGTTGATAATTGTTTCATCCCGATGCCATATCTCATTTATGCATGCATGACTAACTGATATTTCTCTGTTCTAGGAAATGGATGTACATGTCGAGGCATCCCCCGACTTCGTTTCCAAAACGAATCCATAATCTGGAATGATTTCATGACATGGATCGGATGATATCCCAATTTTACTATCGCTAACGAGATTCGACTTTTGTGCACTCACCCATTTTCGGGGATACGAATCCTTGGATCCAACTGGTCTCCCTCTCTTCTGGGCAGGGGTATGCATTTCGTTAGCTAGGATCACTGACCTTCCTATTAATGCTCCTTTTGGGAGATCTATCCTTGCAGGCACGTTTGCAGCTGGTATATGAGATCTCTTCACTTTTGCTTGATTTGAGAATGAGTCTGGCATACTGTTTGCTACCTTTTGTAGATCTAGTATTCTATGCACTCCAGTCTCTCTAAGTGATGTAGGGGGATCATGATGAGACACGGTGGGGTCGTACCATATCAATTCACGCCATTCTTTTGGAACGTTGGTATGAACATTCCTTCCTCCCCACATATGCATGGCTCCCCACATATCCATCAATCAAATTCAAGGGTTAAAAGTCCAAAATACCCCTGAAATTGAGTGACTAGTCGTCCGACCTATTTTTCCGGATAAATCGCCAGTCTCAGCAATCCTCTGCCAGTCCCAGCAATTTCCAAAATACCTCAAAAGTCTCTCAAACTGAGGAAAGGGCCGGCTGGCCTGTTCTTCAAATTCACCTCCTATAAATATAGCCCCTCCCCTTCAGTAAATAAGGTCAAAATTTTATTACTCTCAGCCATACCCCACGATTCTAGCAGCCTAAACCCCCTCTCGAGCCCTGGAAATGCCTCGATTTGCGTGAAAATCATGTTTTCCGACCAAACACGAGCCAAGCACTTCCGAAACACCTCTCAAATACCTTTTTGTATCCTGTATACGTCTCCCCGAGCCAAAGAGTCAACACCTAGCCATTGGTAACACTCTCATTCTCTAAACTCCATTTTGTCTCGATTTACGCGTCATACGCTACTTTCGATCCGATCTAAGTTTTCTAAATGTAGACGAAATGCCGTCCATGGGACTTGATACGTTTTAGTCCTTTATCATCTTCTCTCCCTCGAGAGAAGTAATTTAGGGTTAAAACGGCATTCGAGTCACGTTTTACTTTTCTGTCATTTACTGTCCGGATCGTTCGATCCATTGATTCGCACTTTTACTGTCCAAACCGTTTGGTTCATGATTGTCATTTACAAGTCCGGATCGTTTGATCCGTTGATATTTCTATCTACTTTACGCTCTTTACAAATCCGAGTCGTTTGGCTCGTCGATCGCACTTTTACCGTCCGGATCGTTCGATCCGTCGATACCACATTTTCAATACTGTCATTTACAAGTCCAAGCTGTTTGGTTTGTTGATAGTATTTACTTACAAATGTCCGAGTCACAAAATGACTCGCTGATCACATCTCATTTACCACCATTTTCATAAAAATGGGTAACATCGTAATGCCCAGTTCAAAACTGAAGTTCGTCATTCGAACTCCTTTTCAAAACCCCTCAAAATCAACGTTTGTCATTCAAACGCTCATTTCTGACTCACAATCGACGTTTGTCATTCAAACGCTCATTTCCAACTCAAAACTGACGTTTGTCATTCAAACGCTCTTTTACCAAAATCAACGTTTGTCATTCAAACTAAAGATTCCAGTTCATCATTCGAACTTCTTTTCAAACTCAAAACCGACGTTTGTCATTCAAACGCTCTTTTACCAAAATTAACGTTTGTCATTCAAACCAAGATTAAAGCTTGTCATTCACGCTCATTTCAAAATCAACACGATCACACACACACACACTTTTCGAGAAAGGTAGAAAGACTCGTCATACGAGGCATTTCGAGTGATCTCAATATAATCTTTCTGAAACGTATCGTGACCTCCGAACCTAACAATCTCTGTTCAAAAAAGTCTTTTCCTAAGTTTTGGCTACCAATCAAAATGACCTCCTTTTCAAAAAAGTATTTTCCTAAGTTTTGGCTACCAATCAAAACGACCTCCTTTTCAAAGCCTTTTCCCAAGTTTTGGCTACCAATCAAAACGAACTCCTTTTCAAATCCTTTTCCTAAGTTTTGGCTACCAATCAAAACGACCTCCTTTTTCAAACTAGCCTTTTTAAAAGTTTAGGCTCATAATACAAAACGGCGTGGCGACTCTCTCTTTCCCAAATCGAGGCCCAAGTGCGAAAGCCGCTCGCTGCATTTTCCGCGTGCAATCCGGGTAATTTCAATATCCCTAACCTTCGCTGAGGTCCCATCTTTGTTCGATGTGGTGGAGCGATCGGTACATAAACTGCACACCCAAATGTACGTAGATACGAAATGTTCGGTTCAGTTCCCATAACCATTTGTAATGCATAATAGGGTTGGGTTGCAGTTGGTCTCAGACGTACGAGCATAGCTGCATGCAAAATTGCATAGCCCCAAGCAGAGATAGGTAGTTTGGTGTGCATAACCAAAGTCCGAGCTATTCTTTGCAAATTCTTAATGAGTGCTTCTGCAAGGCCATTTTGGGTATGAACATAAGCTACTGGATGTTGTACATCATTACCCATAGATATGCAAAAATCATCGAAAGATCGAGATGTGAACTCCGCAGCATTATCCAACCTGATGGATTTAATATGATAATCCGGATAATGTGCTCTCAGCCGTATAATCTGAGATAAGAGTTTTGCATAAGCAGCATTCCTTGTGGACAACAGGTCAACTTGTGACCATCTAGTGGAGGCATCAATCATCACCATGAAATATCTGAATGGTTTACATGGTGGTGTTATAGGTCCACATATATCTCCTTGGAACATTTCCAAGAAAGCAAGGGATTCTTTACCACTCTGTGTATATGCTGGCGTTGAATCAAGTTTTCCCATAGAACAGGGTAGACATAATTTGTCACTATATACTAGATCCTTGTTCTTAAGTGGATGCCCATGAGATGTGTTAATTATTCGGCGTATCACACTTTGACCTGGATGTCCCAATCGGTCATGCCAGAGAACATATTTACTCTCATTACTTGGGTTAGAACTATCCACAAGGTAAACTTCTGGTACCCTTATGATAGTCTTGTACAACCCAGTATTTTGTCCCTCTAATTTCTCCAGAGTACACTTCATGCCATACTCATTAGAGGTGATACACAGATATTCAATCCCATTTACTTCGGTGGTTTCTACGTGATAACCATTTGCTCGTATGTCTTTAAAGCTTAATAACGTTCTTCTGGAACGTGGGGAATAAAGCGCCTCAGAAATGGTAAAAGTTGTACCATTAGACAACATAAGATAGGCTTTCCCATAGCCATCTACCAAATCACAAGATCCCGATATTGTTGTCATTGAGGTTTTAGTCAGCTTTAATTCCTCAAAATAAGCTTTATTCCGAAGGATTGTGTGCGTTGTCGCACTATCTACCAGACATTCTTCCCCACTTGTCATTCTCCTAATAAACATCAAGTACATTTATCATATTATATAACAATAAATATAAGTTATAAAGCACTTAAAATGCTAAAATGGATAACCAGAATAAGAAAAACAAACTTCATACATCCCTTATATTTACAAGTAGTCACACAACCAACAGTACAAAAGAGTGACCACGGGATATTAGCAAAAGATGGGCATGGATATACAAAGGAGATCCATGAGATAACTACTCAAGCTACATTCCAGTTTGTGTCATATGGTCAGAAGTTCCCAAACTTGGAAACTGGGGTGTGTGGTCTATCTCAAGAGCATTGGATTCTGCCAAGTGTGCTTCTCTTTGTTGTGCACCTCCTCTAAAATTTTTCGAATGACAGGTTCGAGACCAATGACCATATCCTCCACATTTGTGACAATAGGTATCTCTGTTCTGATTTTGGTCTTGGCTTCGGGCCCTATTGTAATTCCACTGGTCATGTCTACCATTTCTTCCACCTCCTCTTTGACCACTAAAACCTCCCTTTGAGTTGTTTCTTTTCCATTGGTTCTTTTGTAGGCCAGTTTTCCCTGTATTCCATTTTACTCTCTTTTGGTGGCTTGGTCCTGCACCATTTCCATTTCCTCAATTGTGTTTAGAAACCACATTCACTTCGGGCAATGGTTTGGTTCCAACCGGACGAGCTTCATTATTCTTTATAAGAAGATCAAAGTTTTTCTCGGCGAGGAGTAAAACTGTGATTAACTCAGAGAATTTGGTATAGTTCTTAGCTCGGTACTGTTGAGAGAGGATAACATGAGAGGCAGGGAAGGTGGAGTACGTTTTTTCTAGGATTTCCTCCTCTTTCTATTTTACACCACAAAATTCAAATGTCGACTTAATACGACACACATTTGAATTATATTCATTGACGGTTTTGAAATCCATGAAACGAAGATGAGTCCATCTGTTCCTAGCTTTTGGTAGGAGGATGGTCTTCTGGTGGTCAAACCTACTTACCAACTCATCCCAAAGTTGTTTGGGATTTTGAATGGATGTATAATCCATTCTAAGAACATCATCTAAATGCCTTCGAATCAGAATCATTGCATCTGCATTTTGATTTCAGTGAGCTCGTTATTTGGCTCAATAGCAAAGCTAAGCTTCCGGCTTGTAAGATGGAGTTTAACATCCATCGTCCAACTCACATAATTTTCACCCGAGACATTTAATACAGGAAAGTCCAACTTGTTGAGTAGTTCCATCTAAACAAGAAAAAAAAATATGACATTAATATTTCTCAAAAACTCCAGGTTTTTGATTTCTTGTTTTTTGTAAGTTTTCTTATTTTGGGGAAACTTCTGGTTCCATTATCTGTGAATCTTCTGGTTCACAAGCATATGATATTTAAGAGCATAATATAAACTATGCAAGCATCTATGAAAAATAAAGGCAACCATACAATAATAACTTACAACTTGGAAGCTTTATGCCCCGCTCATTATACATGCTACAACTTTAACATAAAATTACAATTTGAAAGGCAATTCCCTATAAAATAATGCATTTCAAATATAAAATAGGTAATTAAAGAGTAATTGAGCAAGAAAATAAGAATATACCATACATGAATATGCGCAATTATATGTTTTCATGTAATATTTGTGCTTGCAAATATTTGTTAAAAATAATGCTCCATAGGAATATGAAATTTTACTAATATTTCATAAATTAGAGTAAGACATAATCAATTAATTATACCAAGTTTAAATAACTTAAAGTTATTTTTTTTAAATACTTTCAACTATTTTCAACCCATATAAAAATTGATTTCCATGAATTAATTAGTAAGTCTAAATAGGATAGTTCAATGATGATGGGCACAAGCCAAAAAAATTTGGCCCAAAACATAATCAAGGCCCTTGAGGTGTTAATTACAAAACTGGCTTTAACAATTTACATACCCTTCTTTCTTCTCCGTCAACGCTGACAATACGGGGGATCGACGGCTGAAGAAACAGAGGTCAAAACGGACTCGATTTTGAAAAATAAAAATATGCTTTTGGTCAGTTTCTTGCATAGATCATGGACCCAGAACTAATTTGAAGTTTAGAGAAATTTTGAAGGTGGACAAATTTTCAGCTTAGAGGGGGGTCAAAATGGGTTCGGTTTGAAAAAATAAAAGCATATATTTGATCAATTTCATGAGTAGATAATGAACCCATAAGAAATTTGAAGTTTTAAAGTGATTTTAATCATGTTTTTTTTTTCAAGTCATATTTTCATATCAAGCAAATTGTCTAGTAATTTTTCATGGAAATATCACTACAAGAAAATCACGTTTTAGCGACGGAAAATTCCGTCGCTAAATAGGAAAAATCCGTCGCTAAAGGAATTTACCGACGGATTAGCGACGGAATATTTCCGTCGTTAAAACCCTTGTCGTTAAATGATAACGACAGATTTAACGGGATGTCGGTATTTTAAGGACGAATTATTCCGTCGCTATCTTAAAAATTTCGTCGCTGTAGCGATGCGTGTATTTTCTTTATCATCTTTTTGAGTCGCCACCTATATTTATTTAGTTGGAAATATAGAAAAAACCATTAGAAAAAGAGATTTTGGGTTCGGGGCTTAGGTTATGGAATGGGAAGGTCAAGGAGCACCCATTCCACCCAATCCGGAGATCGGTCTTGCTAAAAGAGAGGTTTTCAAATGAAAGGACATTTTAATTAAATAAGTAAAAGAATTCATTTAACGAGGTTAAACGGGATATAGGATCGATTGTTTCGAGACCGTCCCCATGATTTGGGGAGGCTCTAGGCCGATCCTAGGTTTGATGTATTATACCACTCTAACAATCAATTAGAAAGGGAAAGGAAGATTACCTTTTGTGAAGAGATTCAGACAGAGTTTTTACTCAAGTTTAGAGTCGAACCTTGACGTGGACTGAGCTTCGCCTCGGTCCTTGGTTCGGGCTTTGATATTTTTTGATCAACAAGGTTGATAAACAAACTTTTAGGTGATTTTAGGATGGTTTACAGGAATCTTTCAGGGAGAGAAACCAGTAAACGTAGGGGTTTGACTGAAAAGTCTAGGATCCGAAATACTGAAAGTCTTAAAGTATTTATAGGAGTTGAAGAGGTGAAGGTGGAGAGGTAAAACCCCATGGGAAGGTTCCAGAACCCAAATTCTATTGGATGACCAGATTGATAAGGTTTTATCAAGAAAGAGGTTGAAATCAACAAGGAAACTGGCTTCTGCACGTCTGCAGAAGCTTAGTATGCGCAAGACACACACGTTCTACACGAGACAAGGCTTCCAGTTGACAATTCTGTCCTTCCCTCGTTATCTCGTATGCAGTTTAGTCCAAACTAACGGTCGTTAGTTAAAACTTAATGAAACATGACGAAATGGTGGATTTCTACTCTTGACTCAATGCGAGGCTTAGAGTGGTATTAATCTGCTTCGATGGGTTCAGAATGGGGTGTCTACAGAGCCCCTCAACGACAAGTCTTATGGAAGAAGTCATGTCAACGATAGAAAAGACATCATTTTGAACATCGGGATGGTCAAGCCGCATGGCTTCCTACGTATCTCTATCAATCAGACCATAACGTAGTTCGACTCCAAAACACGAAAAGGTTGCTTTAGGTATTGTGAGTACCCCGACCCGAACTCGTGTTTTTGGGCCCGCTTTCCTTGATTTGCCTAATTATTTATTTGCATTAATGTTTGGCTTCTCTAAATATTTGCATTTACTTTTGGGCTTGCATTAGCAAAGGGTCCACGTTGAGAATGGCTAATAGGATGTCATAGGGTACAGTAAGGAAGGCGGTGCATGCTGAAGGTTGGCGTGTATCTGACACTTATGGCATTTCTTGACCATGCTGGTATAGTCGGCCTCCATGGTTAACCAAAAGTACCCTTGTCTGATGATCTTTTTTGGCGAGCATGTTGCCGCTCATGTGGGTTCCACACACTCCTTGATGAACGTGGTCCATTATTTCTTGGGCCTCTTCTTCGGTGGCGCAAAGGAGGTTCCCTGGGAGTATTTTTTGAATAGACGGCCAGCAATGATGACGTAGTTAGTTGCCAACCTCCTAAGAGAAATCTGAGTCTTCTTGTCAGTCTCAGGCGGAATGGTTCCATCTAGGATGAAATGCCAAATGTCATAGTACCATAGTTTCTTTTCGGAGTTCTCAATGGTGGTGCATTCGGATGACCACTTGTCTTTGCAGTCATGGAGGTCTATAGTGATGCAGTAGGTAGGAGTTGCTCGCCAAGTTACTTTGAAGGGTTCCACTGCCTTTCCTGCAGGGATTTCGACCAAGGAAGCAAGTGTAGCCAATGCATTTGCAAATCGGTTTTTGTCTCTAGGGAGATAGTGGAATGAGATATCTCGGAATTGTTTCACTAACTCTTGGAGTTGGGCATTGTATTTTTGAAGGGTCGGATCTTGGATCCTCCACTTTTTCAGTGTCTGATTGATGATCAACTGGGAGTCCCCAAATACCTCAAGTTCGATTACGTTGCATTTTAGGGCTGCTTCGAGTCCCGCTATGCAAGCTTCATATTCGGCAGTGCTATTAGTGGCATCGAATTCAAGACGTATTGCTAGTGGAGTATAGATGTCGTCGGGATTCACTAACAACATTCCGATGCTGAAACCTTTCTTATTGGTTGCGCTCAAAAAATAATTGCCACTTATTTTTGTCTCTTTCGTCTCCTATACTCATGATGTCCTCTTCAGGGAATCGCGGGTCTTCCCCCTTCACTTCGTCGCAAGGAAATTCGGCCAACTGATCTGCGAATACACTGCCCCTGACGGATTTTTGAGTGATGTAAGTGATATCATATCCCGCGAGCATGAAATACTACTTAGCCAGTCGCGAAGACAAATTTTATTTGTCTAGGATGTACTTCAAAGGATCCATTCTTGCGATGAGAGGAACCGGGAAAGCTTCCATGTAGTGCTTTAGTCTCTGTGTTACCCAGACGAGAGCAGCGCAAGACTTGTCGAGTGGAGAGTAGTTGATTTTGCTGCCTTGGAATCTGCGGCTGACAAAGTAGATCGCATTCTCTGTGTGTGAAGCTGGCTGTTCTTGAGCGAGCATAGCCCCCAGCGTGTTGTCATTAACCGTGAGGTAGAGTTTTAAGGGTTTCTCCTTGTACGTTGGAACCAGGATGGGTGGGGAGGTTAAGTAGTGCTTAACTTCCTCGAATGCCTCTTGACATTCCTCGGTCCATTCTTGAGGTGCGTTTTTCTTAAGTAGCTTGAAGATAGGATCGCACATTGTTGTCAGTTGATTGATGAATCGACTGATGTATTGGAGTCTGCCCATGAATCCCTTCACTTCTTTCTGTGTTCGAGGTGGAGGCATGTCTATGATGGCCTTTTATCTTGGCAGGATCTGCTTCTATGCCATGTTCGGTGATCATGTATCCTAAGACCTTCCCTTTGACCACTTCGAATGAGCATTTTGCAGGTTGAGCCTCATCTTGTGTTGTCTCAGTCGATTGAAGAATTTTTTGAGATCTCTGAAGTGCTGACCATCTATCCCCTTTGAGTTGATAATCATGTCGTCCACATATAACTCTATTTCTTTGTAGATCATGTCATGAAATAGTCTCGTTACTGCCCTTTGATAAGTAGCCCCAACGTTTTTCAGACCAAACGGCATGACCGTATAACAGAACGTCCCCCAAGGTGTGGTGAACGCCGTTTTGTGTTGGTCTTCCTCTGCCATGAGGATTTGGTTATACCATGCAAAGCCATCTACGAATGAGTGGACTTCGTATGCTGCGGTGGCGTCGACCAACATGTCTATGTTTGGTAGAGGGAAGTCATCTTTAGGGGATGCCTTGTTCAAGTCTCTGAAATCAACACAGACTCGTATTTTCCCATTTGACTTGGCTACTTGTACTGTGTTGGCTAGCCATTCTGGATACTCAATCACCTTGATAAATCCTTTTGTGGGTAAATTCAGGATTGCTACATCTTGAATTATTGCCAGCATGTCATCATCTTCACACCCGTGGACAAGGTAAAATTTACTTATATAATTAATTCATTATTTATTTATTTCTGTTATATTTAATTACAGGAATAAAATAACGTGGGAAAACATATTCCATGGACTCCTTTCAACGGTTGAAGAGACCAAGTCAAGATAAAGATAGCATGCCCGAAATTATAGGGAAGTTTGTTAGGGTTTAAGTTATCTTTCGTTATTTTTTCTATTTAAAAGCTTATGGCTGGAACACATTACACACACGCGCATTACTCACACACAGCTCACAAACACATTGTAATCCGCCATAGCTTCATATTTTGTAACTCAGAAAGATTAATACTATTGTTTGGGAAGGTAGGTGCTCATAATCACCTCCCGAGGTTTTGTGCTGGCAAGATAGTTATCTCAAGGGTTTTCCTCGTTACATGATCGAGCCATCCTAGTTTCATTGTCACACCGGTTATATTCCATGGCACCTTCCTCAACTTTATTTTGAATTTCTTCATTGTTGATTGTTTTTTACCAAAACAGTTTGGCGCCCACCGAGGGGCCATTGGTTTTTTAATCTGTTTAAAATCCTCACGTTTTTACCATGACTACCCAACCTATGACTTCCGCCGTCAGCAAAACCATTCCTATCCCTAGCAGTGCGAATCCCCAAACCAGTAGCAGGCCAACAACCGGAGGCCAAGAAACATTGCCTCCTCCTCCGCCTGTGAATTCTGGCAAGAAGCAGATGTTGCCATCTCCTGATCCTGAGATCAAGAGCATGCTCGTTCAGATGAAAAATCAGCTGGATCGCCAATAGAATAGCACCTCCTTGATAGGCGAAAGCTTGATAAAGGTGCAAAAAGAACAAGAGAGTTGTGGGTATTTTTCAGCATGTTGACATCTTCAGTTGCTCCTGCATATCACGATGTTATTTCACTGTAAGTATTATCTAATATTTACTTAGTTGTTTTCTTTTAATATCTTTATTATAATTTTTCAGCAAATAAGAGAGATAAACGCGGGATATTTCCAAACACGTTCAACACATCTTCAACGGCAAAGATGACTTGGTCTCACGGACGTTGAGAAGATAAGCTTGGATCCCGAGATTGTAGGAACAACTTTTACCCGTTCATACTTACTTTTATTTAAGGGGAGATGGAGACGGAAAAACACACGCTCATTCTCACACACACTACGCATATCTCTTTTGTAATCCTCTCCATCATTTTCCGCAGTTGTAACTCAATTATTATAGTGAAACTCTTAAGGTTGGAGACCTAACTCCCGGGGTTTTTTCCAAAGAGATTATTATCTCTAAGGTTTTCCTCGTTAACAAATCGTGGTGTTATTCTTTCTTTTCATGTCTTTGTTCCATTTAGTCGAATTTCATAGTCCCCTCCTTGTTATTTAAATCCATACACTTGTCAAAGTTAAGATTCAGCACTATTGTTTTTTCTACCAAAATAATTTGGCGCCCACCGAGGGGCCGGGTGGTTTATCGGTTATTTGGATCATTTCCTAAGCGAACTCATCATGTCTGCACCTCCCAATGTGTCCGCCACCGGTAAGGGTCCCGCCGTCACTCCAGCATTAGGAGGTAGAACCAGCTTGTTTCCGCCACCTCCTCAGACCGGACCTCAGCAAACTCAACCCACAAAGACTCCACAAAAGGAAGCAACCTCTTCCAATGTAGATGCTGACATCCGGAGTATCTGACTGTGTTAAATCGGAAAATTTGGCCGGACAAGATAGCAATTCGAAGCTGCTGGCCAATTCCATGATTAAGATGCAGAAAGATCAGCAGTTCATCGCATCTCGGCTTGACAACATCTCACCATTGCGTGCAAGGAACCTCAACTTCGACAACACCGAAGGATCTACGCTTCAGAGTGAATTTATCCCAATGGGTAGTCCGCCTCAAACTCATCAGCCGACATCCTTAACGATGTCAACATCTTTGCTCGGGGACACCCTAATGATGCCACCTTCCGCAGCATTCACCCAGTTCATCCCATTCACTGACAACACCACTGTCACAACTACCACGGACAACTCTGGTTTGCTAAATAATCTTTTCAATAATAATAATTTCAATCGTATTCCTATGGCTGACCCTTTTGCAGGAAACCCACTAGCCAAACAGATGCAGGATCTCAGGGAGCTGATAATGAACGTGCCAGGCATAACTCCTCCAATCCAACCAGTGACTCAGAACTGCTACAATCAATCCCGGTTTGTCCCAGCAATTGCAAATGTCAACATCCCGAAGCGTTTCAATGTTCCATCTATGAAGTTGTATGACGGCACCACAGACCCAGATGAGCATGTTGCTCACCATCAAGAAAAGATGGACATAGTCCATATTCCGCTTCAATTTCGGGAGGCTTGCTTGTGCAGAGGATTTGGATCGACCTTGGTTGGACCAGCTCTCAAATGGCTGATTAGGCAGCCCCTAGGTTCAATTGGTTCATACGCCCAGCTTATCAACATGTTCTATAACCAATTCTCGTGCAGTCGACAATTTGAGAAGCTGACAAGTGACCTCTACAATGTGACTCAGCAGCCTAATGAAACTCTGAAAGAATATGTCCACCGGTTCAATAAGGAAGTGCTAGAAATTCCCAATCTTGACATGTCGATAGCCACAGAAGCATTCAAAATGGGACTGAAGAAAGATTCATAGTATTATCAAGATTTGGTGATGACTCCTTGTAAGCGGTTGGAAGAAGTCAGGAGCAGGGCATTGAGATTCATAAGATTGGAGGAAGATGAGCTGCGAAGATCGAAGTCCTCATCCAAGTTGTCGACATATGACAACCCTGACAGGAAGACTGAATCATCCCATCGCAGGAGCAACCGTTCCAATCCTTATCCGAGAATTGATAGCAGCAAAATTAATTCAATAGAGGGTGAGGATGAAGATAGTGATAATGTGCCTAACATTTCTGATTATTGTTTTTCTGTTGACATTTCAGGTGTACTCTGTGCAATGGGCAACCTGGGGGACAAAGCCAGATGGCCAAAGAAGACAGATAAGACCACGGGATGGTGTGACAAATCAAAATGGTGCGCCTACCATGAAGACATTGGGCATGTTACTGAAGATTGCATCGCACTAAGAAAGGAGATCAGTTACTTGCTCTCGAAGGGACATCTTAAGGAGTTGCTGGGATCCAGAAAGAAGAAGGCTGAAAACGCAGAAGCTCCTCATGAAGTCGAAAGACCAGCTCCCCCAAAGATCAACAAAGGTGATCAATTTCATTAGTGGAGGTTCAGAAATTTGTGGCACATCCTATTCTGCCGCAAAGAGACATGCTAAAGAGTCAAAAGAGGAGAAGCCAGAAAGACAACCCAGGATGTCGACATCTTGCCAGAATCCAATCACCTTTGATGAGAGTGATCGTTACAGATCGCCAATTGTACCATTCGGCGTATCCTGGTGGATGGGGGTAGCTATGTCAATCTCATTATGTTGAGCACCCTCAAGGAAATGAACATCCCAGAATCGGAGATCGTCAAGAAATCCTCGGTATTGGTAGGCTTCAGTGGTGAGGTCAAAGAAACGGTGGGGGAAATAAAGCTTCCAATCTACTCAAAGGGCCTCAACACCATGGAGCGGTTCTGTATAATTGATTGTGCAACATCCTACAATGTCATTCTTGGAAGACCGTGGATTCATGGGATGAAGGCTGTACCATCCACTTACCATCAGTGCGTGAAGTTCCCTACACCATGGGGTGTCGCCAAAATATACAGTGACCAGAAGGTGGCCAAGGAATGTTATAAGACTTTAATGAAGGCGTCGACGTCTCCCAAACAAGCATAGAAATTACAGAGGAAAGTACGTGAAGTCCTGGAGGCTAGGGAGAACGATGTGAAGGAAGTATTACTAGATCCTTCCAATCCGGACATCAAGGTACTTATTGGCAGTGACATCCCATCAGATATAGAAGAAAAGCTTGTGGACCTATTAAGAAGCAGAGTAAAGAGTTTTGCTTGGAGACATGATGACATGACCAAAAACGTAGAAAGTTTGCAGAAACAAGAAACCAGATCATCAAGGAAGAAGTAGAGCGCTTACTCAAAGCCAACATGATCCGAGAGGTAGATTATCCAAGATGGTTAGAAAATGTGGTTGTGGTTGAGAAGAAGAATGGGAAATGGCGAGTGTGTGTTGACTTCACCGACTTGAATAAAGCCTGTCCAAAAGGTCCTTTCCCTTTGCCTCACATAGATTCGTTAGTTGATGCCACCTCCGGACATGAGCTCCTCACCTTCATGGACGCATCCTCAGGATTCCAACAAATCCAGATGGAACCATCTGACCAGGAGGACACCGCCTTCATAACGCCCACATGTATTTATTGTTATATTGCTATGCCTTTTGGACTAAAAAATCCAGGTGCAACATATCAGAGGCTTATCAACAAAATGTTCAAAGATCAGATTGGGGACACAATGGAAGTATATATTGACGACATGGTAGTAAAATCCAAGAAAGCTGAAGATCACATAAGCAACCTATCTCAAGCCTTCGACATCTTGGATTGTTTCAATATGAAACTTAATCCAGCTAAATGAACTTTGGAGTGAAGGCAGGGAAGTTTTTGGGTTATATGGTTACTAAAAGAGGCATTGAAGCTGCCCCAGAACAGATACGTGCTATTATATACCTTTCGTCACCTCAATCTGTCAAGGACGTCCAAAGATTGACAGGAAAGATTGCTGCACTCACAAGGTTCATTTCAAAATCCTTGGATCGATGCAAACCTTTCTATGACATCCTAAGGAAGAACAAGAAGTTCCAGTGGGAGAACCAGCATGAAGAAGCCTTTCAGGAGCTCAAAAGTTACCTGTCGACACCTCCATTATTGACCAAGCCTCAGGAGGGCGAACATCTTTACATCTACCTAGCCATATCAGAAAGTGCTGTAAGTGCAGTCTTGGTGACAGAACGAGATGGTAGTCAGCAACCCACCTACTATATAAGTAAGACACTTTTAGATGCAGAGACCAGGTATTCTCATTTACAGAAGTTAATTTTAGCCTTAATAACTGCTTCTATTAAATTAAGGCATTATTTTGAAACACATACTATAATTGTGCGTACTAACTATCCTATTAAGAATGTTATGAGAAAACCAGAGAGGTCAGGTCGAATTGCAAAGTGGTCTCTACAATTAAGCACATATGACATTAAATATGAGCCCAGAACAACAATAAAATCTCAAGCTCTAGCTGATTTTGTGGCTGAATTTAGTCCAACCATGCAACAAGAAGTGGAATAGGAGGTTCAGCAACTTCAAGATGACGACATCCTGAAGATTTGGACGCTCTACACGGATGGTGCTTCTAATATGAGAGGTACAGGTCTTGGAGTTGTACAAAAATTGCCACAAGGGGACATAATACCACAATCCATCAGTTGCAGTTTTAAGGCCACTAATAATGAAGCAGAATATGAGGCATTAATTGCAGGATTAATAGAGGCCCAAGACCTAGATGTCAAGCATATCCGGGTGTTTATGGATTCTTTGCTAATTTTTAACCATTACAACGGATCCTACATAGCAAAAAATGCAAAGATGACGACATATTTGGAAATTGTAAAAATTCTGGCGGCCAAATTCAAAACATTTACTTTGGAGCAGATTCCACGAGAGGAAAATTCTCAAGCAGATGCTCTGGCAAACTTAGGTTCAGCCTTCAAAAGCATTTCACATACAAGTATCCCAATTGTGCATGTTGACATCCCAGCAATTGATCGTCTTGAGCTGTTCGTTCTAGAAGTCGACATACCTTCCCCTCCAGTAGCAACTTCTTGGACAGCTCCTATTATCAAGTATCTCTTAGATGATACGATCCCAGACGAGGAGAAAAATGCTAGAGCCTTCAGGGTAAGAGTATCTTAGTATATACTTGTTTTGGTAGAAAAAACAATAGAGTAGAATCTTAACTTTGACTAGTGTGTGGATTGAACAATAAGGAGGGGACTATGGAATTCGACTATATGGAACAAAAGCATAAAAAAGAAATAATGACACCACGATTTGCTAATGAGGAAAACCTTGGAGGTGATAACCTCTTTGGAAAAAACCCCGGGAGTTAGGTCTCCAACCTTAAAAGTTTCACTATAATGATCACGAATACAACTTTGGAAGATAATGGAGAGGATTACAAGAGCCTGTGTGTAGAGTGTGTGTGCGTATGAGCCTTAGTGTATGTTCCGTCTCCATTTCCCCTTAAATATAAGTAAGTATGAAAGAGTCAAATATTGTTCCTACAATCTCGGGATATAGGCTTATCCTTTCAACCTCCGTGAGACCAAGTCGCCCTAGCCGTTGAAGGTGTGTTGAACGTGCTGGAGAATATCCCGCATTTCTCTCTTAATTACTGGAAAATAAGAATAAAGATTTTAGTAAATATTAAATAAGTAAATATTAAAACAATACTTACAGTGGAATGACATCTTGATATGCAGGATCAACTGAAAATGTCACCATGCTGAAAAATACCCACAACAATTTGTCCCCAAAAACATTTGACTATGTAGGCAACTGAAGAGGCAAAATGTTTTTCTGTCCTATTAAATGTCCAACCGCCAGCTCTACTTGATAGGACGGTTTAGGGATACGAGGCGGGTTAGAAAGGAAGAGTCTTTATAGGAACTAGTAACCGCAATTCTGGATAACCATCAAATCTTCTCCCAATTCTTATCTAGATCTGACGTCTCCTACTATATTACGGTGAGAGTAACCCCAAAGAGCGCAGTTGTTATCCCTTCTCCTTCAATACATAGTTGCGACGTTCTCCAAAAAAGTGAGCCAGAATCAATGTGTTTATTGAATTTGTGATTCTAAAAAATCCTTGCTAACATATATCCTTACATGCAGTGACTCGATCCGGCTTCACGACGAGTGATATTGTAGCCAAATACAAAGGCAAGATGAAAGCGGAAGAGAACATACCAGAGACGGATAAGATTACTCCGAAAAGAAAAAGGGTAGAACAGATCTCCGGTGTGGAGAAACAAATTTGGAAAGAAGACGTGTTGGAGAATCAGGTAAGAATTAATTTGGGTCATTGGTACATTGATCCTCTTTTATTTTAGTAAAATGCCTCTTTTTGTTTGTTGATGACAGATTGTCTCGATGGCTAAGTTAATGTCCAAAGAAATCAGGATATGGAGGGAAAAATGCGATACCTTTGATATGAGTAGGGTTGAATATGAGAAGGATTTGAAAGAAGCTGCAAGGATAATAAGGGAAAAGGGTTTGGAAATCAGAGACAAGAACGAAGAGATACTAAAATGGCGGTCCAGGCTTGCGAGTGTCGACATCACCATGAAAGGGAAATGGAAGCATTTCGTGATGACTGGTGCATGAGATCGCAAAAGTGCCGAAACTAGGATCCAAATGATTGAAGAATATCAAAGTGAGAGCATGTGAATTGGAACCTGAACGATGAGAAAACAGCTTTGCAGCGGATCCATGACGAAAAGACGAATGAAGCCTCCAAGGATCTTGAGCAGATTGATGATGATCATGACAGCGACATGTGATGACTCTTAGGATGGGAAAAAGAGTAGGATGCTTAATAAGAAAGAGCTGAAGTTTGGAGAAGTTACTCCTAATGCAACACCTGCGGTGGATGCTACCTGAAAAAGGTAAAATAAACTTGTTCTGGTTTTTGAATGGTTTTACTGGGGTGGAATCCCTTAAAACAATTTTAATTTTAGTTTGGTTATGTAATGGGTCCATAAGGACCAAAGACAATCTCTTTTACGTTTTGGGTTGGTCCAACACTTTTGCCCTTTGATGTTGGTAGCTTGGATATTTTTATGGTCACTTTAATCTAGTTAAAGTTTAGTAGTTTTCAAGCATGTCAAGGCTTGTTTTCTTTTGGATGAAATTTTTCTTTGTACGGTTATTTGTTATGTTCGTAAGGTGACATGTTAGTATGTCAAAACTGTGGATACTTAAGATGACATGTATATGCCATAACCCGTAGATACTTTAGATGACACGTATATGTCATAACCATAAGAATAATGCGTAAGATCAATCATTTAACTGAGTGGGAATGGGTAAGCTATATGAGTTTACCCATATAGGCCCACCCCACACCTCAATTAAAGAGATAACTTGCGCTCTAGGCAAAGGTGTGGTAACCTAACATCTTAAGAAAGAGGTAATTAACTCTTTAAACCTTAGAAGGGATTGTGTACCTTTACTTAAGAAGAGATGGCCAGTCTCTAACGGAGGAGAATTCGTTGTTCTTTGCGTGCTTTCGACATGTCCCCATGTAAATATGTTAACACCTCATAAAACAGAAACATGTTAATAACGGATGCCAACTAATGTTGACGCCTCTCCACAAGGTACGTTAGTGACATCTTGATTTGTAGAGAAGTAAAAAAGTACATAGGAAAAAAGAAAGGTTACAAACAATTAAAAGATGATCCATACCTGGAAAAGATGGGTTCATGGGGAATTTCGTTTAAATGTAATACCTTTTAAGGTGAATGGCATTCCAACTTCGCGGTATCATTTGGCCATCCAAGGTTGCCAGGCGATATGCTCCTTTACCGGCCTGCGCATCTATTAGGTAGGGTCCTTCCCATTTTGGGGCGAGCTTGCCTGCATTGGGCTCCTTTGTATTTTGGAATGCCTTTCGTAGGACTAAGTCTCCTACTTGAAACCTTCTAATCCTTACGTTTTTTTTGTAAGATCTGGCTACCGTTTGCTGATATGCTGCCATGCGAACTTTGGCCATGTCCCTCAGTTCGTCCACGGTATCTAAGTCATGTATCAAGATGTCTTTATTATGTTCAGATGTCAACAAATTGTATCTGGCCGTAGGTACAAGGACTTCTGCTGGAATAACTGATTCTGTTCCAAATACAAGTGAGTATGGGGTTTGCCCAGTAGCGTTCTTAGATGTCGTCCTGTCAGCCCATAGAACCATTGGTAACTCTTCTGCCCATCGTCCTTTCTTCCGGATCAGTCTCTTTTTTAAGTTGCTTATGATTATTTTGTTGCTAGATTCTGCCTGTCCATTGGCTTGGGGGTGAACAGGTGAAGATGTCACCATCTTGACTCCCCAAGATGTCAAGAAATCTTGGGTTCTTTTACTAATGAATTGAGAGCCGTTGTCACAAATTATCTCTGATGGTATTCCAAATCGGCTGAATATGTTTCTTTTGATAAAAGATATAACTTCTTTGTCACGAACTTGTACGTATGCCTCAGCTTCTACCCATTTAGTAAAGTAGTCTGTCATAGCTAGTAAAAATACTCTTCCACCTCGGTGCCCCGGGTAATTTTCCTACGATGTACATTCCCTGCACCATAAATGGCCATGGTGACAAGATAGGATGTAGTAGCTCGGTCGGTTGGTGCGGCAGATGTCCCCATGTCGTTGACAGGAATCACATTTCTTTGCGTAGTCGACGGCGTCTTTTCTCATTGTGGGCCAAAAATAGCCCATTCTAAGAGCCTTGGTATGTAGACTTCGCCCCCGGTATGATTTCCACATTCTCCTTCGTGCAGCCTCCTTTAGAACCCGATGGGCTCTATCTCGCTTCTAGACATCTTAAGTAGTGACTCGCAGCATTTTCTATACAAGAGGTTATCAATAAGTAAATATTTAGATACTCTTACCCCGAATGCTCTAGCATTTTTCTCCTCACGGGATCGTATCATCTAAGAGATACTTGATAATAGGAGTTGTCCAAGAAGTTGCCGCCTGGAGAGGAAGGTATGTCGACATCTAGAGCGAACATCTCAAGATGATCAATTGCTGGGATGTCAATATGCACAATTGGGATACTGGTTTGTGAAATGCTTTTGAAGGCTGATTCCAAGTTTGCCAGAGCATCTGCTTGATAATTTTCTTCTCGTGGGATTTGTTCCAAGGAAAATGATTTGAATTTGGCCGAAAGAATTTTTACGATTTCCAAATATGTCGTCATCTTAGCATTTTTCGCTGTGTAGGATCCGTTGTAATGGTTAACAATTAGCAAAGAATCCATAAACACCCGAATATGCTTGACATCTAGGTCCCGGGTCGCTATTAATCCCCGCAATTAGTGCCTCATATTCTCGCTTCATTGTTGGTAGCCTTGAAACCGCAACCGATGGATTGTGGTATTATGTCCCTTGTGGCGATTTTAGTACAACTCCAAGACCCGTACCTCTCATGTTAGAAGCACCATCTCGTATAGAGAGTCCAAATTTTCAGGATGTCATCATCTTGAAGTTGCCGTACTTCCAGTTCCACCTCTTGTTGCATGGTTGGACTAAAATCGCCCACAAAATCAGCTAGGGCTTGAGATTTTATTGCAGTTCTGGGTTCATATTTGATGTCGTATGTGCTTAATTGTACAGACCATTTTGCCATTCGACCTGACATCTCTGGTTTTCTCATAACATTCTTTATAGGATAGTTAGTGCGTACAATTATAGTATGTGTTTCAAAATAGTGCCTTAATTTAATAGAAGCAGTTATCCAAGCTAAGATTAATTTTTGTAAATGAGAATAACTGGTCTCCGCATCTAGGAGTGTCTTACTTATATAGTAGATGGGTTGCTGATTACCATCTCGTTCTGTCACCAAGACTGCACTTACAGCGCCTTCGGATACTGCTAGGTAGATGTAAAGATGTTCCTCCTCTTGAGGTTTGGCCAATAATGGAGGTGTTGATAGGTAAGTTTTGAGCTCCTGGAAGGCTTCTTTATGTTGGTCCTCCCATTGGAACTTCTTGTTCTTCCTCAAGATGTCGTAGAAAGGTTTGCATCGATCTGAGGATTTTGAAATGAATCTGGTAAGTGCAGCAATCTTTCCCGTCAACCTTTGGACGTCCTTGACAGATTGAGGTGACGCATGTGTTGATAATAGCGCGTATCCGTTTCCGGGGCGGCTTCAATGCCTCTTTTAGTAACCATGTAACCCAAAAACTTCCCGGCCTTCATTCCAAAGTTGCATTTAGCTGGATTAAGCTTCATATTGAAACAATCCAAGATGTCAAAGGCTTGAGAGAGGTTGCTTATGTGATCTTAGGTTTTCTTGGATTTTACTACCATGTCGTCGATGTATACTTCCATTGTGTCCCCAATCTGATCTTTGAACATTTTGTTGACGAGCCTCTGATATGTTGCACCTGCATTTTTTAGACCAAAAGGCATAGCAATATAACAATAAATACTTGTGGGTGTTATGAAGGCGGTGTCCTCTTGGTCAGATGGTTCCATCTGGATTTGTTGAAATCCTGAGGATGCGTCCATGAATGTGAGGAGCTCATGTCCAGAAGTGGCATCAACCAACGAGTCTATGTGTGGCAAAGGGAAATGATCTTTTGGACATACTTTATTCAGGTCTGTGAAGTCGATGCAGACTCGCCATTTCCCGTTTCTCTTCTCTACCACAACCACGTTTGCTAACCATCTTGGATAGTCGACCTCTCGTATCATGTTGGCTTTGAGTAGGCGTTCTACCTTTTCCTTGATGATTTGGTTTCTGGTTTCTGCAAACTTCCTACGTTTCTGGTGTACTGGTTTAAAGCTAGGATCTATGTTAAGTTTGTGAGTGATAACATCTTTGCTGATGCCTGTCATGTCATCATGTTTCCAAGCAAAACTCTTTATTCTGCTTCTTAATAGGTCCACAAGCTTCTCTTCTATTTCTGGTGGGATGTCAGTGCCTATAAGTACTTTCATGTCCGGGTTGGAAGGGTCTAGCAATACTTCTTTCACATCATCCTCTCTGGCTTCCAGGACTTCACGTACTTTCTTCGGTAATTGCTATGCTTGTTTTGGAGATGTCGACGCCTTCATTGAAGTTTTGTAACATTCCTTGGCCACCTGTTGATCACTGTAAATCTTAGCGACACCCCAAGGTGTTGGGAACTTCACACATTGATGGTAAGTGGAGGGTACGGCCTTCATTCCATGAATCCACGGTCTTCCAAGAATGACATTGTAAGATGTTGCGCAATCAATTACGCAGAATCGTTCCATGGTATTGAGACCCTTCGAGTATATTGGAAGCTTTATCTCCCCCACCGTTTCTTTGATTTCACCGCTGAAGCCTACCAAAGACTGAGGATTTTTTAATGATCTCCGATTCCGGGATGTTCATTTCCTTAAGGGTGCCCAACATGATAAGATTAACAGAGCTACCCCCATCAACTAGGATGCGTCGGATTGTACAGTTGGCGATCTGCAAGGAAATAACTAGACCGTCGTGATGGGGTTCCAGCAAATTATCTCGGTCGCTTTCATCAAAGGTGATTGGATCTTGGCAAGGTGTCGGCATCCCGGGTCAGTCTTTCCGGTTTCTCCTCTTTTGACTCCTTAGCATGTCGTTTTGCGCAGTAATAGGATGTTCCACATATTTCGAACCTCCACTAATGAAATTAATCACCTTTGTTGGCGCCTGGGGAGAGACCGGTCTCTCGGCTTCATGAGGAGTTTCGCATTTTCAGCCTCTCTTCTTCTTCTCGGATCCCAAAGAACTCCTTAAGATGTCCTTTCGAGAGCAAGTAACCGATCTCCTTTCTTAATGCGATGCAATCTTCGGTGACATGTCCAAAGTCTTCATGGTAAGCGCACCATTTTGATTTGTCACGCCATCCCGTGGCTTTATCCGTCTTCTTTGGCCATCTGGCTTTGTCCCCAAGGTTGCCCATTGCACAGAAAGTATACCCGAAATGTCAACAGAGAAACAATAATCGAAATGTTAGGCACATTATCATTATCTTCATCCTCACCGTCTATTGAATTAATTTTGCTAGTGTCAATTTCTGATAAGGATTGGAACGGTTGTTCCCGCGATGAGACGATTCGGTCTTTCCGTCGGGGTTGTCATATGTTGACATCTTGGATGAGGATTTCGATCTTCGCAGCCTCGTCTTCCTCTAGCCTTATGAATCTCACCGCCCGCTCCCGACTTCTTCCAACCGCTTACAAGGAGTCATCACCAAATCTTGGTAATACCGTGAGTCCTTTCTTCAAATTTCTCCCATTTTGAATGCTTCGTGGTCAGTCGACATGTCAAGATTGGGAATTTCTAGCACTTCCTTATTAAACCGGTGGACATAATCCTTTAGAGTTTCATTAGGTCAGCTGGGTCACATTGTAGAGATCACTTGTCAACCTTTCAAATTGTCGATCGCATGAGAATTGGTTATAGAACATGTTGATGAGCCGGGCGTATGAACCAATTGAACCTAGGGGTTGCCTAATCAGCCATTTGAGAGCCGGTCCGTAAAAGGTTGATCCAAATCCTCGCATAAGCGTGCCTCCTGCACTGAAGCGGAATATGGATTATATCCATCTTTTCTTGATAGTGTGCAACATGCTCCTCTCGGGTCCGTGGTGCCGTCGTACAAATTCATAGATGGTACACCGAAACGCTTTGGGATGTCGACATTTGCAATTGCTGACAAACCGGGATTGACTTTAGCAGCTTTGAGTCACCGGTTGGATTAGAGGAGTTACGCCCGGCACGTTCATTATCGCCTTTCCGAGATCCCGCATCCGTTTAGCTAGTGGGTTTCCCGCAAAAGGGTCACCCATAGGAATACGATTGAAATTATTATTATTGAAAAGATTATTTAGCAAACCAGAGAGTTGTCTCGTAGTAGTTGTGACAGGTTGTGTTGTCGATGAATGGGATGAACCGAGTGTATCCCGCAGATGGTGGCGTCATCGTGGTGTCCCCTCGCAAAGATGTTGACATCATTAAGGATGTCACCGATGAGTTTGAGGCGGACTACCCATTGGAATAAATTCACTCGAAGTGTAGGTCCTTCGGTGTTGTCGAAGTTGAGGTTCCTCGCACGTAATGGCGATATGTTGTCAAGCCGAGATGTGATGAACTCGCTGATCTTTCGCATCTTAATCATGGGATCGGCCAACACCTTCGAATTGATGTCTTGTTGGTCCAAATTTCCGATTCAACTTGGTCGATACTCCGGATGTCGGCATCTACATTGGAAGAGGTCGTTCCCTTTGTGGAGTCATCGTAGGTTGAGTTTGCCGAGGTCCGGTCTCGAGGAGGTGGCGGCAACAAGCCGGTTCTACCTCCCGATGTTGGAGCAATAGCGTGACTCTTGCCGGCGGCGGATACATTGGAGGGTGCGTACATAATGAATTTGCTTAGGAAATGATCCAAATAACCGATAAACCACGAGGCCCCTCGGTGGGCGCCAAATTGTTTTGGTAGAAAAAACAATAGAGTAGAATCTTAACTTTGACTAGTGTGTGGATTGAACAATAAGGAGGGGACTATGGAATTCGACTATATGGAACAAAAGCATAAAAAAGAAATAATGACACCACGATTTGTTAACGAGGAAAACCTTGGAGGTGATAACCTCTTTGGAAAAAACCCCGGGAGTTAGGTCTCCAACCTTAAAAGTTTCACTATAATGATCACGAATACAACTTTGGAAGATAATGGAGAGGATTACAAGAGCCTGTGTGTAGAGTGTGTGTGCGTATGAGCCTTAGTGTATGTTCCGTCTCCATTTCCCCTTAAATATAAGTAAGTATGAAAGAGTCAAATATTGTTCCTACAATCTCGGGATATAGGCTTATCTTTTCAACCTCCGTGAGACCAAGTCGCCCTAGCCGTTGAAGGTGTGTTGAACGTGCTGGAGAATATCCCGCATTTCTCTCTTAATTACAGGAAAATAAGAATAAAGATTTTAGTAAATATTAAATAAGTAAATATTAAAACAATACTTACAGTGGAATGACATCTTGATATGCAGGATCAACTGAAAATGTCACCATGCTGAAAAATACCCACAACATTACTTATTGATAACCTTTTGTTTAGAAAATCTGCTGCAGGTCACTACTTAAGATGTCTAGAAGCAGATCGAACCCATCAGGTTCTCAAGGAGCTGCATGAAGGACAGTGTGGAAATCATACCGGGGGCAGAAGTATGCATATCAAGGCTCTTAGGATGGGCTATTTTTGGCCCACAATGAGAAGAGACGCCGCAGACTACGCAAAGAAATGTGACTCCTGTCAACGACATGGTGACATCCCGCACGCCCACCGAACTACGCATCCTATCCTGTCGCCATGGTCGTTTATGGTTTGGGGAATGGACATCGTAGGAAAATTACCCAGGGCACCAGGAGTAAGAGTATTTCTACTAGCCATGACAGACTATTTTTCTAAATGGGTAGAAGCTGTGGCGTACGTACAAATCCGAGATAGAGAAGTTATCTCTTTTATCAAAAGAAATATATTCAGCAGATTTGGGATACCTTCAGAGATTATTTGTGATAAAGGCTCCTCCCAGTTTATTAGTAGGAAAACCCAGAATTTCTTGAATAGTTGGGGATTCAAGATGGTGACATCTTCACCTGTTCACCCTCAAGCAAATGGACAAGCAGAGTCCAGCAACAAGATTATCATAAGCAACTTAAAAAAGAGACTGGACCAAAAGAAAGGAAGATGGGCAGAGGAGTTACCAATGGTTTTATGGGCTGACAGGATGACATCTAAGAATGCTACTGGTCAGACTCCCTATTCACTTGTATTTGGGACAGAATCAGTTATTCCAGCAGAAGTACTTGTACCTACGGCCAGATACAGTTTGTTGACATCTGAACATAATAAAGACATTTTGACATATGACTTGGATATCGTAGACGAACTAAGGGACATGGTCAAAGTTCAGATGGCAACATATCAACAAAGGGTAGCCAGGTCTTACAACAAAAACGTAAGGGTTAGAAGGTTTCAAGTAGGAGACTTAGTCCTACGAAAGGCATTCCAAAATACAAAGGAACTCAATGCAGGCAAGCTCGCCCTAAAGTGGGAAGGACCCTACTTAATAGATGCACAGGCCGGGAAAGGAGCATATCGTCTGTCAACCTTGGATAGCCAAATGATACCACGAAGTTGGAATGCCATTCACCTTAAAAGGTATTACATCTAAACAATGCTCCCCTTAAACTCATCTCATCCCAGGTATGGACAATCCTTTATTTATTTGTAACCTTTCATTTCCCTATTTACTGTTTTCTTACTTCTCTGCAAATCAAGATGTCACTAACACAACTTGTGGAGGAGCGCCAACATAGTTGATGTCCATTTTTAACATGTCTCTGTCTTATGAGCTGTTGACATACGGAAATGGGGACATGTCAAAAGTACACAAAGTCAGAAGGACAACGAATTCTCCTCCGTCAGAGACTGGCTATCTCTTCTCAAGTAAAGGTACACAATCTCTTCTAAGGTTTAAAGAGTTAATTACCTCTTTCTTAAGATGTTAGGTTACCACACCTTCACCTGGAGCGCAAGTTATCTCTTTAATTGAGGTGTGGGGTGGGCCTATATGGGTAAACTCATATAGCTTACCCATTCCCACTCAGTTAAATGATTGATCTCATATTTTATTCTTATGGTTATGACATGTACGTGTCATCTTAAGTATCTACTGCTTTGACATACTATCATGTCACCTTACGAGCATAACAAATGACCATCCAAAGAAAAATTTCATCCAAAATGAAACAAGCCTTGACATGCTTGAAAATTACCAAACCATAATTAAACTAAAGTTACCATAAGAACATCCAAACTGCTAAAGTTAAAACGCAAAAGTGTTGGACCAACCCAACACATAAAAGAAATTGTCTTTCGTCCTTATGGACCTATTACATAACCAACAAAATTAAAATTGTCTTTGGGATTCCACCCCAGTAATACCAGCAAAAAAACCAGAACAAACTTATTTTTACCTTTTTCAGATGGCATCCGCCTCAGGTGTTGCTTTGGGAGTAACTTCTCCAACCTCTGCTGCATCCTTTGCAATCGCTTCATGTGGGCTTGATGACACTTCACCCTCATCTACTGGCTCACCTGTCAGCTTGGAGAAGTAGGCATATTCCTTATTGATATCCCAATTTTGAGCCTTTCCTTCCTGGAACTCCTTCATCATCTTGATCTTACACTGGGAAACGGTTTTAGCAGCAGCCAATTTGCAAAAACCTTTCACTTCTGCAATCTCCTTAAGGTGATCCTCCTCACTTTTTGCCAAATTGTTCAATAGGTCCTTTACCGTCTGCTCCTGCTCTTCCAACGTCTTAACTTGTTGCTCCAAGGTCTTTTCATGCCCCTTCACCTTGTTCTCTAACATTATCTTCTCCTTCTTAACCAAAGCAATATCAGCTTTAGACTTCTTCTTCAAAGATCTCCATTTCTTTTACCAAATCTTCCAAATACCCTACAGCCTGTAAAATAATAACTTGACATCAATAGGTGTTATAAAAACTTTTGAATCAGTCAAAATCCAGTTAGTAACATCTTACCCCAGCTGCAAAACTCATACATTTCTTCTTGAACTCTCCTACTGGCATTCCTTCAAAAGTGTCTCCAACATCAATTACCTCCTCTTGAATAGCCTTTCTCTTCTTCACCCTAGAGCCAATACCTGCGCTCTCATCTAAAGCAGGGATCTTCTTAGAACAGGCTGATGTTTCATATCTATCTTAAGAGCGGAGTCTTCAAACATGGCTTCAATGTCGTCAAGATCAAAATCTGATCCTGAAACAACTGGTTTGGAAACTGCATTGACATATGAATATTGTCAAGAAGTATAATGCATCAGATTGATAAACTAAATTAAAAAGCCAACATGCTTACCTGTAGACATAATGACGGAGGTCGATGCATTTTGATCTTCCGGAACAACCAGAGTTGATTCCAGTAGTCCCCTAGGAGATCTCTTGTCCAAGGGAAGCTTGAAAAATTCATCAACTTTTGCCAAGGTGTCTTCAGCCGGTGGGAATAATTCTCCCCAGTCAATATCTGAAAAAAGGTAAGAGCAATTACGATTTCAGTTTATTTCAAGAACAGAAAATCACAAAGTTAGGAATTCAAATACCTCCCTTGTTCCACTCGCTTGAACCCTCATTCCCTTCTTCAATGGATGCTCTATCAACAAAGAAAAACCTATTTTTCCATCCCCTATCACTAGAAGATGTGGTGCTCATTAAGGAGTTCCTACCTGACCTTTTCTTAAAAAGATATCTTTTTGAACCGAAAGGTTGAAGATCGTACGAATAGGCTATCTCATGAAGCCCTAGATTTAACCCATTCTCCCTGTTTACTTTGATAATAAAAGCAAAAATTCTCCAAGCCATGTGCATCAGCTGAGGATAAGCAAGTTGTGTCTTTTGAAAGAATTCAGAAACCAACGATGGGAAGGGGTAGCTAAACCCTAGAAGAAAGGGGTACTCAAGAAAGCAAATCTATTTGTCGGAAACAAAGTCAGACCTAAGATTTACATAAAAAGGGTGAAAAATTGCACCTTTAGGGAAGTAACATTTTTGTTTTAGTGATTCGATTTGGGTATCACTAAACAAACAAGTCTCCTCATCCGGTTTCGTAAGGAGATTTTCACAAACAAAATCATCAAGACTAATCTCTATGGGACCTTTTGGGGATGGGTCACTCTTAGTTTTGGACGAACTCCACCTAGTCCTACCCATGGTTGACAGACAAAAGAGAGAAGTAAACAATGGATGAAAGTAAGAAACGAAGAAATTTTTACCTTGCAGAAGAAAAGTGCCGTAGCAAGCAGGAGTGAAATGGAAGGTTTGAGAAGCTTATTAAGGAGCCTTCCAAGCGGTTATTTAAATTAAAAAGAAATCTATTTCCAAAAACCACTTTTTCCTAAGTTTACTCCCCAACCGTCCATTGCCTCCACGTTTCATTATACCCGTCCCATCATGCAAGCTGGCAGTTGAGCATTTATTAGGAGAAAAACATTTGCCTCTTCAGTTGCCAAGTTAGCCAAATGTTTTTGGGGACAAATTGTTGTGGGTATTTTTCAGCATGTTGACATCTTCAGTTGCTCCTGCATATCACGATGTTATTTCACTGTAAGTATTATCTAATATTTACTTAGTTGTTTTCTTTTAATATCTTTATTATAATTTTTCAGCAAATAAGAGAGATAAACGCGGGATATTTCCAAACACGTTCAACACATCTTCAACGGCAAAGATGACTTGGTCTCACGGACGTTGAGAAGATAAGATTAGATCCCGAGATTGTAGGAACAACTTTTACCCGTTCATACTTACTTTTATTTAAGGGGAGATGGAGACGGAAAAACACACGCTCATTCTCACACACACTACGCACATCTCTTTTGTAATCCTCTCCATCATCTTCCGCAGTTGTAACTCAATTATTATAGTGAAACTCTTAAGGTTGGAGACCTAACTCCCGGGGTTTTTTCCAAAGAGATTATTATCTCTAAGGTTTTCCTCGTTAACAAATCGTGGTGTCATTCTTTCTTTTCATGTCTTTGTTCCATTTAGTCGAATTTCATAGTCCCCTCCTTGTTATTTAAATCCATACACTTGTCAAAGTTAAGATTCAGCACTATTGTTTTTTCTACCAAAACAAAGAGTTGCTCTCCAAAAGAATGGATGCTGTCTCTCCTTACCGTCCCAGTGTCCTTGATTTCAACATTGGGGACAGCTCTCAAACTTTCAATGAATTCCTTCCGATGGCATCATCTGTAAGGATGTCGTCATCACCAATTCTGACGTCTTCTCCCCCCATAACGACTTCTGTGGCGATGTCGACACCCTTATCCACCAGTGCCTACAGGATGACTTTTTCCAGAAGGACCCTTCTTCACTAATAGCACCGTTCTGACGTCCTCTGCAGATAATGCTAATCCTTTTGTTAATTTCAATACTAGTTCTGCTTTAGATAATACTGCTCGTGCTACTAACCCTTTTGCAGGTACCTACATTGCAAATCAGCTTCAGGAGTTGAGAGATATGATCATGAATGTGCCAGGTGTCACCCTGCCTATCCAGCAGGTCTCCCCAACGTGTTACAATCAGTCTCGCTTTACTCCAGCAATTGCACATGCTGACATCCCAAAAGGATTTAGCGTTCTTGCCATGAAATTGTATGATGGAAGTTCTGATCCTGAGGAGCATGTCGCCCACTACCAAGAAAAGATGGAGATCGTTCGCATTCCGCTCCAGTTTCGTGAGGCTTATTTGTGTCGAGGGTTCAGTTCGACGTTGGTAGGACCGACATTGAAGTGGCTGATCCGTCAACCTCCTGGTTCTATTGGCTCGTTTGCTCAACTTGTCAACCTGTTCAACAATCAATTCTCTTGCAGCCGACAATTTGAGAAGCTCACCAGTGATCTTTACCGTATCACCCAGCAGCCCACCGAAGCCTTAAATGACTATGTTAACAGGTTTAATAAAGAAGTTCTGGAGATCCCCAACCTGGACATGGTGACAGCTGCAGAAGCTTTCAAAATGGGCTTAAAGAAGGATTCCCCTTACTATGAAGATTTGGTGATGAACCCGTGCAAGAAGAAGGAGGATACCGAAACCGAGCTTTAAGATTTATCAGGCTGGAAGAAGACAAGGTGCAGCAGTCCAAGCATCCTGACAAGGCTTCATCATATGACCATCCTGATAGGAAGATAGAGTCATCTCACCAAAGACAGAGCAGATCCAGACCCTACCACAGAAATGACCATAACAAAGTCAATTATGTGGAAGATGATGGAGATGATGACGATTTTGAATCTCCTAAAATTTCTGATTATTGTTTTTCTGTTGATGTTTCAGGTATCCTCTGTGCAATGAGTAATCTTGGAGATAAAGCAAGGTGGCCTCGAAAGACTGACAAGTCATCCGGCTGGAGGGATAAATCCAAGTGGTGTGCCTATCACGAAGATTTTGGACATCTTACCGAAGATTGCATCGCCTTGAGGAAAGAGATTAGTTACCTGTTGTCTAAGGGACATCTTAAAGAGCTCCTTGGGAACCGCAAGACCAAGACAGAGAATAAAGAGCCCGTTACAACCAGACCGCCGTCTCCTCCACCGGTAACAAAGGTAGTTAATGTTATTAGTGGTGGTTCTGATATTTGTGGTACTTCTTATTCTGCAGCTAAGAAATTTGCCAAGCAAGCTAAGGATGAGAAGCCTGAGAGATCCTCAAAGATGTCGCAGCTCACATCCCAAGATGTTATTTCCTTCGAAGAAAGTGACAGGGACAATGTTTTGGACCCTCATCATGGCGCCTTGGTCATTGCACTCCAGATCGCCAATTGCAAAGTCAGACGTATCCTAGTAGATGGGGGAAATTCTGTGAACCTCATTATGCTGGATGCCTTGAAAGAAATGAAGATCCCTGAAGATAGCATTGTAAAAAGAACCACAGTACTCGTGGGCTTCAGTGGAGAAACCAAAAGCACAGTGGGTGAGATTACACTTCCAGTTTATGTTGAAGGTATCAACTCCATTGAGAGATTCTGCGTGATTGATAGTGCAACATGTTACAATGTGATTCTGGGAAGACCTTGGATACATGGAATGAAGGCAGTACCATCCGCCTATCACCAATGTGTCAAGATGCTGACACCCTGGGGAGTTGTCAAGGTTTACAGTGATCAGCAGTCAGCTAAAGAATGTTATATGACTTCTATGAAGGCGTCGACATCTCCCAAGATGGCATAGCAATTACAGAGAAAGGCTCGTGAGGTTCTGGAGGCGAAGGAGCATGACCTAAAAGAGATACCATTAGACCCCTCAAACCCGGACCTCAAGGTGCTGATTGGCCAAGACGTTCCAGCAGAAATCGAAGAAGATCTTGTCAACCTCTTGAAGAGCAGGATTAAAAGCTTCGCCTGGAAGCATGAAGATATGACAGGCATCAGCAAAGATGTCATCACCCACAAACTCAACATTGATCCAATCTTCAGACTAATTCACCAAAAGAGACAGAAGTTCGCGCAGGAGAGGAACATAATCATCCTGGAAGAAGTAGACAGATTGCTCAAAGCTAGATGATCAGAGAGGTCGAGTACCCAAGATGGCTAGCAAATGTGGTGGTGGTAGAAAAGAAGAACGGCAAATGGAGAGTTTGTGTCGACTTCACAGACTTAAACAAAGCTTGTCCCAAAGATCCTTTCCCTTTGCCACACATTGATACTTTGGTAGATGCTACTTCTGGCCATGAAGTGTTGACCTTCTTGGATGCATCTTCAGGATTTTAGCAAATCTAGATGGAGCCATCCGACCAAGAGGACACCGCCTTCATCACCCCAATAGGGATTTATTGTTATATTGCAATGCCTTTTGGACTAAGAAATGCAGGTGCTACATACCAGAGGCTGGTCAACATGATGTTCAAAGAGCAGATTGGGGACACCATGGAAGTATACATCGATGATATGGTGATAAAGTCAAAGAAAGTTGAAGATCATGTTTAGGATCTTACTCAAGCGTTTGACATCCTGGACAAATTCAACATAAAGCTGAACCCAGCAAAGTGCAATTTTGGCATGAAGTTCGGTAAATTCTTGGGCTACATGGTGACGCAAAGAGGGATAGAGGCAAGCCCAGAGCAAATAAGAGCCATCATTAATCTAACATCACCCAAATCCATCAAAGATGTTCAAAGATTGACAGGGAAAGTGGCAGCATTGAATCGATTCATCTCAAAATCCTCAGACAGATGCAAGCCGTTCTATGACATCTTGAAGAAAAATTCCAGATTCGAATGGACTGATAAGCATGAACAAGCCTTTCAAGATTTAAAGTTGTACCTGTCAACGCCTCCCCTACTCTCAAAACCTCAAGAAGGTGAGCCATTGTGTGTTTACTTAGCCGTCTCCGAAACTGCAGTTAGTGCCGTCCTGGTCCGTGATCAAGATGGCGTCCAACAGCCGATATACTATGTAAGTAACACACTGCTCGATGCTGAAACCAGGTACTCACACCTTGAAAATTTAATATTAGCTCTGATTTCTGCTTCCATTAAGTTAAGGCATTATTTTGAAACCCATATCATTGTCATTCGTACTAACTATCCAATAAAAAGTGTAATGAGAAAACCATAAATGTCAGGAAGGATGGCCAAATGGTCCGTTCAGCTAAGCACTTATGACATCAAGTATGAGCCTAGAACAACAATAAAATCACAATCACTTGCAGACTTTGTGGCTGACTTTAGTCCAAGCATGCAACCAGAAGTAGAACTTGAAGTCCAACAACTCCAAGATGGGGACATCCTGTGGAAGTGGACTCTATTCACAGATGGTGCTTCTAATATGAGGGGCACAGGGCTGAGTGTTGTCCTAATGTCGCCACAAGGGGACATCATACCCCAGGCCATTAGTTGTGGTTTTAAAGCCACCAATAATGAAGCAGAGTACGAAGCCTTAATCGTGGGCCTGACCATGGCTCTAGACATGAACATTAAAGCAATACAGGTATATAGTGATTCATTATTACTTGTCAATCATTTTAATGGTTCCTATGCAGCAAAAAATGCCAAGATGACAGCTTACTTGGGCATTGTGAAAATTCTGGCAAGCAAATTTCAAATCTTCTCTTTTGAACAAATACCCCGAGAAGAGAACTCTCAAGCAGATGCATTGTCCAATCTTGGATCAGCTTTCAAGAGCTTATCTCAGACCAATATACCAATCATACATGTTGACATCCCTGCAGTAGAAAGGTTAGAACTCTTCTGTACAGATGACAACATCCCAGATAATCAGATGGAGATATCTTGGACGACGCCAATAATTAAATATCTTCAGGATGGCACCATCCCTGATGAGGAAAAGAATGCTAGAGCATTCAGGGTAAGGATTTCAAGATTCATATTAATAGATAATGTGTTGTTTAAGAAATCATTTGTAGGTCCATATTTGAGATGTCTTGAAGCTGACAAAGCCAATGATGTCCTAAGAGAATTGCATGAAGGATCATGTGGTAACCATTCTAGGGGCAGAAGCTTATATACAAAGGTTCTAAGAATGGGTTACTACTGGCCAACAATGCGTCAAGATGTTGCCATCTTTGCCAAGAAATGTGATTCCTGCCAGAGGCATAGCGACATCTTGCACCAGCCCGCAGAATTGCTTCATCCAATCCTCTCTCCTTGGCCATTCATGAGGTTGGGAATGGATATAGTAGGAAAATTGCCTAAAGCTCCCGGAGGAAAAGTATTCTTGCTTGCAATGACTGACTATTTCTCTAAGTGGGTTGAAGCTGAATCTTACATGCAAATCTTTAATGCAAAGGATGCACCTTTTATATGTATGAAAATGGCATTTCAAGTGCAAAGGATGCAACTTTATGTATGTAAATAGCATATTATGTGCAAAGGATGCATAAAGATATCATTTTAAGTGCAAAGGATGCTACTTTAATGCAAATATATCATTTTGATGCAAAGGATGCAACTTTATATGTAAAGATGATGTTTAAGTGCAAAGGATGCTACTTTTCACATCACCATGTGAGAGATCCACCCTAGAACAAGCCTTTTATGAGGTCTTATTTGTTCATCCTTGGGTTGGATCCTCCATGGATCCTATGTGATGAGGGGAAAGGGGATATATGATTTACATAATTAAAGATAGTATCTTTAATGACAATGTACCAAATACTAAGCAATATATAGCAATATGTAAATGCAAGGAGCAAGTATATCACATAAAACAAGTATAATGCAAGGTAAAGAGTAAAAGAGGTTACCAATGGTGGTGTCCTCTTGCTCTTTGAAGTTTGCCTAGGAAATGGACCAACTTTTGGAGGTTTTGGTGAGGAGGGAGGTGGTTTTTATCACTCTCAGCTCTCTGTATTTTCATAGTGTTATTTTGGCAGAGTTTCAATGCTGAAAACTGTATATCTAAATGGGTAGAGGAGGCCTCTATTTATAGGCAGTCTGGTGACAGCCAATGAAGCCGTGCGGCTTGGAGTCCTAGCCTAATGCAGCCGTGCGGCATTATCCCTAATGACTCAGCATACTTCTGGAATCATGCAAGGTGGCCTTCTAGAAGGGTTTTTATATTAAAGGAAAACATGGTTTTTTAATTCCAAGTAATTCCTTCACCCCTCGGAAGGTTCGTAACAGTTCTCGAATTGCTCCTGAACTTTAGGAAAGTCCGGGGAATTGCCGGGAAATTTAACCGGAAGGCATGAGCCAGATTTGGGTACTTACAGAAGCCCCTCGGCAACGTCACTTGCAGGGCGAGTGGGGTTGTCGATAGAAAAGGATCCGATCTGGCGAATGCCGAGACGGATTGGGTGACCAAGGTGGTCGAGTCGCTAAACCTTTGGAAGGCTACCTACGTATCCCGAATGGGAATCAATCCATGTTCGTAGTTCGGAATCCACTGGGGAAAGGGGGTGTCATATGTGACAAATTGGCTGAACCTAAAGTAGGCTACCTACGTATCCCGGAGGAATCAAGCCGGGCCGTAGTTCGGAATAAGATCCGCTGGGGAATAGCGAAGAGAGACTGGTCTCTTGCTGGAGAGATAGAAGGGAAAGTGACCTGGGAGGTCAAGTGACTGATCCTACTGGGGATATGCTAGAAGTGACCGATGTGGTTGGATATCTAGACCTCTATGAGGGGCTACTTCACCACTAAGGTGTGATGAATGACAAAGGTCGACCGATGTGGTCTGACGACTGGACCTTTTATGGAAGGTTCATGCACCACTGAGGAGTGATGAATGAAAATGGTGACCAATGTGGTCGGATGGCTGGACCTTTTATGAAAGGCTGCCTCACCACTGAGGAGTGATGAAGGAAAAGGGGTGACCAATGTGGTCGGATGGCTGGACCTTTTATGAAAGGCTGCCTCACCACTGAGGAGTGATGAAGGAAAAGGGGTGACCAATGTGGTTGGATGATTGGACCTTTTATGAAAGGCTACCTACGTATCCCGGAGGAATCAAGCCTTGGTCGTAGTTCAAGTATCACTAGATAGTTAGGAACAATGTCTAGGATCCTTGAGGTTTTGACAATTAATGGAGGTTGTCACCTGATTGACAATTAATAGAGGTTGTCACCTGAGGAGACTAAAGCTTATGTCACTATTGAGTGGATAGAGGTAGCTAGAGTTAGGAAAACTTGAGCGTACTTCTCAATCTGTGATAGAGGTATCTTAAGTTTGGAGAACTTGAGCGTACTTCTCAATCTGTGATAGAGGTAGCTAAAGTTTGGAGAACTTGAGCGTACTTCTCAATCTGTGCTAGAGTTAGCTTAAGTTTGGAGAACTTGAGCGTACTTCACTATCTGTGATAGAGGTAGCTAAAGTTTGGAGAACTTGAGCATACTTCACTATCTGTGATAGAGGTAGCTAAAGTTTGGAGAACTTGAGCGTACTTCTCAATCTGTGATAGAGGTAGCTTAAGTTTGGAGAACTTGAGCGTACTTCTCAATCTGTGATAGAGGTAGCTAATGTTTGGAGAACTTGAGCGTACTTCACTATCTGTGCTAGAGGTAGCTAAAGTTTGGAGAACTTGAGCGTACTTCTCAATCTGTGATAGAGGTAGCTAAAGTTTGGAGAACTTGAGTGTACTTCACTATCTGTGATAGAGGTAGCTAAAGTTTGGAGAACTTGAGCGTACTTCTCAATCTGTGATAGAGGTAGCTAAAGTTTGGAGAACTTGAGCGTACTTCACTATCTGTGATAGAGGTAGCTAAAGTTTGGAGAACTTGAGCGTACTTCACTATCTGTGATAGAGGTAGCTAAAGTTTGGAGAACTTAAGCGTACTTCTCAATCTGTGATAGAGGTAGCTTAAGTTTGGAGAACTTGAGTGTACTTCACTATCTGTGATAGAGGTAGCTAAAGTTTGTGTTTCAACAATTCGGAGATTGTCCCCTAGCGTTATTCCGTTATAACGGAAGTAACGGAGGCGACTTGGGAGAGAAATTAATTCTTCTTGGAGATAACGGATATACTTGGGATCACAGCCTTACTCTAGTTAAGAAATAACGGGAGTTGTATGCCCAAGTGGAAAGTCCAAGGGCAAAGATGTAATTTCTGCTCAGAGAAAAAGAAGCCGCCCAGCATGAGACAGGGGCAAAAGAGGCCGTACGGCCAAAAGTTTATTTTCACCAGTTTATTTAAAACTGGAGTTGGACGGGCATTGGGTACCGTTGCCACCCTTCTGCTGCCGAGGAATAGAGAGAGAGGAGAGAAAGAATTTTCGAAAATCCTTCAATTCCTTTGCTTCTTTTGATTTAGATGGATCCGAAAGGGAATCCGATGCCTAGGCAAGCATGGAGGAACAACTCCGAGGCCGCTCGAAGGAGGAGGAGGGAGCTTGTTCGAACGGAGAGGAAGTATGACTTCAATACGCCTCCATCGGAGCTTTATCTCGGTAGGGGAGAGCACAAATCGACGAAACCTCAATCGGTTGGGGTAAGCATTCTTGATTTGCTCGATTCCGTCAATTTTGATTGAATTTTGATTGATTTTAGGGCTTGACCCGAGTTTTAGGAATTTCTCGAATTTTCCTAGGATTTTTGTTGATGATTTTGGAATCTTGATGATTAACCTATGAGGCTAAGGGCACAAATGAACATGCGTGGGTAATTTATTTGAAAAATAATGAGAATAACCCTTATTTTAAAATATGGTAAGAAAAATAATTGTCTAAAATGTGACGGAGTTCTTGCATGTGCTAGAACTAGGTTAATTTTTGATCATGGATGAGGAAACGGGATTTTGGACGATGAAAAGGATTCATGCATGCCATTTTTGAAAAAGTTAATGCTTATGTGCAAATAATTTTGAAAATCAGAGTTTTGTGCTTAGGAGAGCAATGTGCTTGACATGATGTGTTTCAAATGATGAAAGACACTTTTTCTATGCAAAGGATGCTAGAAATCTTTTATGAATGCTTTTCTTTGAAAATACGCGCACTTTTGAATATATGTATGCTTTTGAAATGAGATGAAGGACTGACACATTGTTTGTTGTGTTCTCCTACAGGAGAACAAGTCGAGGGGACCTTCTGAGGTGGCGGTGAAGCTATGGGATAGGATGCCCGACTTTGAGAAGGATGGGGTGAACCCCAAGCAGCTAGTGAGGGCTACCGGCCTTGATTTGTTCATTGAGGCTATTGGCAGAGGCATTCATGTGACCTCGAAGAGTAAGGGCTTGATCCAGGCCCTCTCGGAGTTCTAGTGGGACACGACCCACAACTTTCACCTTAGCTGGGGGAGCTTACGGTGACCCCGGCCGACTTTACTGCTATTACTGGCCTACAGTTCACCGGGAGGCCTGTGACTTGGAGGGACCATATCATGGCTGAGGAGTTCAGAGCTCTGGTTGGGTTTGACCTTAGTCCTAAGGGGCTAGGGATGGAGACTAGGAATGTTGAGGTTTAGGATTCTTAGGGTTGATCTAGGAGGAAGGAAACAAACAATAAACAGTTTTATGCACATTTTGTTTATTTTTTTGCTTTATTTGGGCGCCGATGGGGCGAAAATAATGTATTACTGTTTTATTTACTTTTCTAATTTATGCTTTATGAATTTGCATATTACTTGAGCCTCAGGGCAGTTTTTTGCTTGGAATTGGGGCTGAAACAGGGCCAAAATGATTTGTGATGACACATAACTGCATGGTTGGTGTTTGGATATGTTTTTGTACAGGTTTTTGTTGGAAAAGTGGGGTTAAAACTCCCTTTGGGCAGCAACTTGGGTTGCTGCAGATTCTTTTCTGCAGATGGCAAATGAGGCCGTGCGGTCTGGACCTGGGAGCAAATGAAGCCGTGCGGCTAACAGTTCTGTCTGGACTGGTCTTTTTCAAAATAAAACCAAGGCTTGGCCATTTCATTTCATTTTACCCTAGACTTGTCCCAATTGATCCCAGAGCATATTTTTGACCTAAAGACATCAACTTTGATCATCTTGCAATGGAGAAACCCGTCAGATTGCAAAAGGGGAAAAGAGACCGTTTTTTGTCCGATCTTCAATCTTGGGTGAGACATAACTTTCAATCTCACAAGGAGCTGTTCGATGCTACCTTCAAGATCAAATCTTTATGGCATTTGAAGGATCTCCCGCCTGATTGGGACCTTTTGAGAGCAGCAGCAAAGTTTTGGGATGTCCGGAGACATGTTTACTGCTTTTTCTACAACGAGCTCGTCCCAACCTATGAAGACTTCCGAGCCTTGATTGGGGGTCCAGAAATTGAGGCTATATTGATTCCTCTGATCGAAGACGTGCCAGTGGCGGCAAAGTTGGCATCTTTTCTGCAAATCTCTCTAGGAGAGGTTGTGGGGATGATGATAGCTCCGGACAGGATTGACCTTTCTGATATCCCGGGTAGGTTTGGATCTCCGGATATGGCTATGACCACGGTGGCTATGGATGCCTTTATCCTCTGCGTATTCTCATCTCTGTTCACTGCTGAGTCTGTGGGGATTTGTCATGGTGGCCTCTTGGACATGGTTAGGGATTGCAGGGCTGGGAAGGATATTATCCCATTGGTTTTGAGTGAAACCCTGCATGGTATTGATAGGCTGGTTAGGGGAGACCATTTCATGAGTTTTGGGAGCCCGGTTGTGTTGACTTTGTAGCTGGAGGAGAGGCTCAGGGCTTTGCCAGGGGCTTTGCCGACTCAGTGCCCTTGGGTGATTTCTCGGAGGGGTGCACCTAGGCAGCAGGACCAGGGTGACTGGGAGCTGATGATGGCTAGGTTGTCCACTTCGGATATTCACTGGTGGGTACCTCACTGGAGGTTGCAGACCCGAAGGACATTTCAGGAGTCCTATGTGGTGAGGGTTCCAGGGTTTTCTTGGTCATCCTTCTACATACCCTGCTTGGTATCTGTGAGTACCCCGATCCGAACCCATGATTTGGATCCACTTTAATTAAAATTTGGGCTTATATAAATTGCTAAAAGGCAATATATTTAGTCCAAATATCCCAGCAGCCCAGCAGTCCAATGGGCCTGCCAAGCTTTCGGCCCAATATGGCCAAAATGTGTACGCTGTCGTCCGACAAGGGACACTAAGGCGGTTTAACTACCTATGTCGTGCGACATAAGACGCCCCATCAGGATGCCTATAAATACAAGGCATGGCTGATCATTTTAGAGGAGGCAAGGAAGAGAGCCAAAGTGAGGATTAAATTCTGAGAGCAATATCAGTAAAATAGGGGGAAACTCTTGCCAAATAGAGTCTCCCTCTCTCTCTCTCATACACACACACTCACCTCCCTCCTCACACACACACACTTCAAGTTCAAGACTCCAAGAAGCTTCCTTTGTTGGTGATTGAATGGGTAGACACCATACTATTGGTGATTCTACCTTGTGGACTACAATAGGTAGCCACTAAACCTTTCTCCCTCTTTTAATAAAGTCTTTAAATATACCTTGCATGCATACTTGCTCTCATACCATGTAGAAATTGGGATTTTGCATGATAAAGGTGGTGGAGGAGTGAATCTTCAATATTCACTTCTCCCCACCTCAGATCTGGACATTTGGTGGCATACACACCAATAAAGTTTCAATCTTTGCCTAGCTACATTGGGTTAGGAAGTGATGGCTACTTCAAAGTGGCCATAAAACGTATTATTTATCACATTTGGTCACTAAAGCCATGTGATCTTCCCATAATACCCATATTATAGTATTATATTACTGTTTACAGTCAATAAATATGCTTGGTTTGCTTGGGGAACAAAGGAGGAACCAAACAGACTGAAGGGCACTGAAACAGGCTCCCCATGTCGTGCGACATAGGTCTCCATGGAGGTCCTGTGTCATACGACATGGGACTCCCAGAAGGCTGCAATGCCATTCTTGGACTTCAGATCTGCTAGGTTTATCCCCTTTGTGACTCAAAGCCTACCTAAGCATCTTCTGGCTCATAAGCCACTATTTGGGTGCCTAAACTCAGTTTGGGTACAACCTATTTGATGGAAGAGGATCGCCGTATGACATAGACGACATCAAAGGCTCTATGTCATATGACATCCGTGTCGACAAAGTCTATCGTGACTTTGTCCACTTCCACCAACCCCAAGCTGGGTTCTAGGCCACTAAATAGTGTCCTAAATGAGCAAAATAATGTCTTTCCATTTCCAGAGTAGCTTTACCTCTGTAAGAGACAATCTGACCAAGAGTCCTTATGTCGCCCGACATCCTCGTTAAGAGAAGTCCTGTGTCGGACGACAAGGGAACTCCCTGGGCAGACTGTCTCAAGACCTCTGCTTGGTGATAAAAGATATCATATGTAAAAGGGTGTGGCCCCCTATCATGGCTTACAAGTTGTATTCAGTTCCATACCATCAATGAAATCTAAGCTTGCACACTTTACTTGTTGACACACATCGCACATACATTTTGAATGTCCATAATTGTCCAAACGTTGATTGAAAGTCTCGAAAGAGGTGTGTTGGGTGAACTCTCTAGTTCTTCCTAACACGTAACCAGACTCCCGGACCCAAAATCTCTTAAAATAGGTTTTTCAATGTTTTCCTCTAAAAACGGCGTGGCGACTCCCAAAACAAACCGAGAAACCCCCCTTTTCGCTTCAAAAGCAAAAATAACACAAAAAAGGGAAAAGCATCACATTTTCTTAAAAAGGATGTTTCAAAAAAAAAACAAAAAGAAAGATCTATAAGACGGGTGTTTTTCGGGCGAGCGCTCATTCAGTGGCGACTCCGCTGGGGAAGTACATTGAAAAACTTTTTTAAAACAAAAAGAAGTTTTTTCTTAAAGAGAGTCTAACTTTCTTCAAATCAACTTGGACAATTTCTTCATTCTCCTTGTGTGTGCATTTGTGTCATGTTGTGTGCTTTGCTTTGATTCCATGCCTACATGCTCTATCATGCTTTGGTATGTGATACTATTGAAGAGCCGGGGCTCTTTTCCCTTTTTGCTACATGCTTGTTCCGTCACAATAGAACAGGGCAGAAAGATACAGGACTACGCCATCGGTAAGGTTGGACATTTGGGGCGCCCCTTTTGTCATGCTTTGAATCCATTTTTTATTTTTGCCTTTTTCTTTGCATATTGGATAAAAAAAAAAGAGAGAAAAAAAAATATATCTTTTGGAAAATGGCAAAAAAATATGTTTTCTTAGAAAATTGCCTTCACACTACTCGCACGCTACCCGCACATAGAACTAGAACCCGGGGGTGTACGGACGGCATCGCGGAAAGCAACCTATTTCGCTGACGTTTGAGCGCCTAAAGTCCCCCTAGCCTGCGAAATCAGCCAACACTTGTCCGTGACACACTTTACACCGTGACTGGTTGGTTTTTGGCCAATACTTTTCGAAACGTCATTCAAAACTCGGTTTTCAAGATTTTTTTCACAAAATCCGAGTCGTATCCCGTCTCCAAAATCTCGGTATACTTTCCCTTCCTAGTGTCGAAATTACGACATAACCCAATGCAAGTAAACGTCAAGACTTTGACATATCCCAACATAAGCACGTGTCGATCTCACGGTTTGACTCCGCGTGGAATCATAACGCGTTTTCGACATGCGCCAAATGCGAGACTATGTCGAATTCTTGATACATACTGACAAAGGGTTATGCCAGAATTTCGCCACAAAGCAGCGAAGGGCCATGCCAGATTTTCAATTCGAAAAGAGGAAAGGTCACACCCAATTTTGCCAGGATCTTACCTGCAAATGGAGGTCTCGTACATTCAAACGTACTTTCTGACCCTCTCTCCTCCCGAGTTTAGACGTTGACTTGGACTTGGTTTTGAAAACCCCGAGTTTGACCCGTTTTGACTTGTATGCCCATAGGCTCGTTCTCCCTTTCGGTTGGTGGGTTCCACGTGCCCTATAGGACCTCTGTCGGGATTGTCCGTCCCGGAGGTGCAATACAGGTGGAATACAGAGGGTCTATAGACATAGTGATGGAACCCACTAATCCAGGAATAGAGTAGAATGCAAAAAAGAAGGTATTCCCCCTTTTCCAACCATTCCTAAGAAAAATAAAATCATTTTTATAAAAAAAAAAAAAAAAAGAAACAAAAAATATAAAAAAAAAAAGAGGAGCATATGCATGAGTCCGTCCTCAGCCTATTCTCTCCCCTGCCTAAAGCCGTTCTCTCCCCCTTTTAGCGAGCAAGTATTGGGTCAGAGTTTCGGGTGGTCGGTTAATCAGTCTCTCTCCAGTCGAGGGTTCATTTCCAGCAGTCTCAGAAATGGCAGATTCGCAGGTCTCAGCGGGTTTGGGTCCGAACGCGAGTGTTATTCCGGCTCGTAATCGAATGCCGCCAAGGTGTAAGGCCGGATCGAGGTCGAATGCGGGACAGGATGTCAAAGATTCTAAGTTTGGATTCCCTCTCGGCTCCGAAAGCGTGAACGAACCGGCCCTCTCAGTTCACTTCCTTCCATCAATATGCTCACCAACAAAGTTCACCCCGTGACTTTTCCGGCCCGTTTCTTTGGACACCTTGTACTTGCTCCACTGCTCCATGGCCTCAAATCCCTCCACTTCCACCTGTATCATGGGCACGTAATCGATCAATGCCTCTGGCCTCGCGGTAATGGAATCCATAAGTTAATGTAAAATGGAAAGCTCAAGTTCCCCGGGCACCAACCAAATAAGAGTAGCTAGGCTAGGGGAAAAAGTCTCTACCAACCTTCGTAGGTTCTAGTACTCTCCTCTTTCAATCAAGTCCTCCTTGGACATTGTAATTAGTCTTCAATCTTCTATGAAAGAGTCTTCTTCTTTTCTTGCTAGACTTAAGACATTATTTGCACACCTACATTACATTTAATGAAATGGTTTTATTTTATATTATCACTTGCATTGCTCAACAAATAATCTCTTAAAATAATTAACATTCCGGTTAATCAGGGTGAGAAAGTCAACTAATGCCTTCCCATACACTTTTCTTACCCCACAAAAAGCCTTCATCAAGCTATACGTCTCCCAATTCATGTCCTCACCATCACCTTGACCAAGTCAATGACGACGGCATCGTCAAAGGACAACAAAAGGCCACTCAGCTTCGAAAGATTGACCCCATGTCGACAACAACCTGGGAGCTCGCCTTGGCCCTCAGGTGCTTCAAAAAAAAAAAAAAAAATCTCTTAGTGCAAAAAGAGTAATGCCCAGCTAGGCTGAAAATCCCAAAAAAGGGCAGTCTAGGCAAAAAAAAAAAAAAACAGGGTTGCACATATATAAAAAAAAAAAGTGAAAAAAAATTGTAGTGCAAAAAGAGTAATACCCAGCTAGGCTAAAAACCTTTTAAAGGAATAGTCTAGGCAAAAAAACAGGGTTGCACATAAAAAAAAATGAGGCCAAGGACCCAAGCATCGCCAAACAAAAGCTTGACGGATGTGCAAAATCAAAGCTCGAAGAATAGATTTTGTGGGGCGGTCGAAGCAAAGGCAAAGCATTTCATAAGCCTTTAGGCGCATGCAAATCCTTTCTCCCCCAATAAAGGACGAAAATCAGAAGCAACCGTCCAAAAATGACTTGGTCAAGGAATCACCCCGAGGCCCACGCCTCATCATCCAATCTTCTCATCAGAGCCTTTTCACTAAAGGAACCACAAATCCCATTTCCCAAAGACAGAACAATCCGGCCAAGCCCGAACTACGGCGACTCCGAGCTCCTCATCATGGAGGGGAACGTAGGCAACCAGAATGGTCCGGTCATAAGCATATTCAAATCCTTAAAACCCGGTCTCACCAAAGACCTCCCTATACACAAACCTTTCTAACCAACCTTGATCCGCGACATTGGTTGATTTTCTCCTCATGATTGATCAGAATGTTTTTTCATATCGAGATTATTGTTTGAATAACCCGAACATCAATAAAGGGTTTTAAGCAATCTTGTGATCATTGTAAATAAAACAAGTTTTCAGATGTCTTGACAAGTCTTCCTTTTCTACATCTTAGGAAAAATAGTGCTAAACACTGATTTTCTGTCGCCAGGGCTTCCATACACTGTTACAAACCTTTCTACGCTTATACTCTCTCAAAAGAGTCAAACCCAAAGCGAGTTTTCGTGCCTACATCGAATAAGGCCATCAGAAAATAACACAAAATCGGGATTTGTTCCCACTTTTCGAAAAATATGCCCCTGCAATGTTTAAATTCTCTTCTTTTACATCTTCTTAAGGTTGACAGAGAGACTAAAGAAAATAAGAGAGCAAAGGATAGGTTTTTTCCCTCTCCGGCTACAATTCGCATTAGGGCTGCCTTGAAACTCTTCAAGGTTAGAGCTTCGCCAAGCCATTTCTTTAGACTGGGGCTTCTTTGGTCATCTTTGGGGTCCGCGTTGGGTTCCTCGCTACATCACAACATGGATTCAGTCTTATCCAGATCAGCCTCAGGATCACTTTTGCAGTACCAATCAGATTGGGACTGTCAGAACTCTACCGAGTCATCTCTTCCAACCGGGGCTTTTGCCAATCAAAGGATATCCCCTTGCTTTAACAAAACATGGGGCTTTGCATAAATTTTTTCCTTAGTCTTTGTTTCTAAAAGTCTGTCGGCATCAGCTTCAAGCGCCGGAGTTTGAGAAATGAACTTCAGTCGAAACTCGAGGTTTAAACCCGATCTCAGCCCAAGAGGGAATTTTGGTCCATATGATACCTTTTAGCAGCTTTAGCCAAATCTCAAAGAAAAGAAATCATTCCGCACCCAAGGGGTACGACCCCATCTGCTCTCTGAACCCATCAACAGCTTGTTGTGGGTATCCATACTGCCTTCGAACAAGCAAAGGGGATGCAGAATGATGAAAAGTGTAATCCCGGTAGCCTCACTATAACAGAGTCATCCTGCCTACCGCTCATGGTCTCAAGCCTCCATCCAGGAACCCAGTACTGGATATCAGTGGTAGTATACCTGGCCAATCGCCTCTGCCAACTCTCCTGTGAAGCCTCCAGAGCCACTCGCCTCTGCTGCGTGACCCAAAGTGCCGCAGTCTGCCCAACAGGTAATGGAGAGATAAGCCTCAACCGCTCAAAGAGCCACAATGATAAAAGACTGGGGCTACCGCGTCCCATATACACCGACCCTCCAGCCAGTCGGTCCATCCCATGATAGGTCTCTTCCAGCAGAATGGGAACTATGTCTCTCTCCCCCTGCCCAGATCGGACCTCAGTCAGTGTGGTACCTCGAGAGCCCCGCATCTGTCTAACAACTCCCAGAAGAAGCGGAGCATACCCCATCATACTCACGAAAGCAAGATAGGGAGATCATGATCGGCATAAAGATGTCCATAGCAAGAGATGAGTCAAACAAACTGGGCATGACACCCAATCGGGCTATTCGGGCGATCAACAAAGGACGGGTCAAGAATCGATCGCCACCGCTTCCGCGCGAAATCCCAAAAATCAGCCAATTGCTCACCAAAGGTCGCGGATCTCGCGGGAAGACAAAGCATCTCTAACCTCGCCTCCCAATCGGTGCACGGAACTCCTCAATAGTGGGTGTAAGATCATAATACGAGAGGGTAAAGACATGCCTCTCGCAATCCCAGATCTCGGATGCGGCCCGAGAAGATTCCAATCTACCGCCCACTCCTTTAATGCCAAGAGGCATCTCAACCCATATCGTTGGTCGATAACCCTCCTATTATTGGTACGGTGATAACGGGCTAGATCTATGAGATCGGAATGAAATTGACGTTTTTTGACTCTAGATCCGTCATTGTAATGTTCCATTTTGGGCCAAAGATCAAATCTTGGGGCTAACTTTGAAGAGGAATGCAATTCTGAAGCCTGCTATAAACTGCTTAAATGAGCTGTTTACAAGACTGCCTTTTTATAAAGTGCTGAAACTTGCTGACCAAGAAACTCCGTCCCACGTACTCTATGTCGTGCGACATGAGTGCCCCATGAAGTCCTGTGTCGGACGACATGGAGAGTTCCATCAGGAACACCAGCAGCAGCAACTGCAGCAACCCCAAGCGACCCAACGCTTGCTCAAAAGCCACCCAAACCTGTTCAAAACACCACAAAATCATACCTAAACACTCCCCCTCGCTCATAAAGCCCACGGGAGAGGATGCGGCACATCCAACACACCCGCAGACACATAAATGTCGCCCAAAGCATACAAAAATCACAAAAACACCCAACCATGCCAAAAGCCACCATTTTGTGCCTTTCTTGGGACGAACTCGTGCATATCAGCTCACACATATATAAATAAACAAACATTGTATTTCCCAAAGAATAAAAGCAATAAAATACTTGTTTTTTACAATCCAAAAGAACAAAAACAGCACATGCATTTCTTCTCTCTCCTAAAGAGTCAAAGCATGGCAAAAGGGGACCGTCGTGATCACTCCGACTCGGAGTCATCACCGGAATCGTCCTCCTCACCCTCCTCGGAGCTGTCGCCACCCTGGACACTGCCCACCTCCTCCTCGGAGCCGCCCGCTCCCCGGCCATCGTCGCCACCCTCCGGCACCTCATGGATCTCGCCGTCAGAATCATCGCCCTCATAATGCGCCCAAGGCTGAGGCTCAGCATAATACCCCTGCCACTCAGGCATGGTGGAATAGAGGGGCTGGTAGGGATCATCCTCGCCATCATCATCATCAAGCTGGGGCTGCTGACTAGATCCGCCCGCCTGTGAACCGGAAGGAGCAAAGGTCGGTCTGGGCCTCTTCTTCGGAGGCACTACATCACCAGGCCGGGAGCTGCACTTCCCCTTCCAATGCTCCGCGCTCCTCTGAAACTGGCGCAGCATCTTCACAGCACCGGTTAGCGCCTTCGTCACCGTCCTAAACGCCTTGGCTGGAACCTGTTCAATGAAAGCAGAAAAAGTAGTCAAAAGCAGTCAATAAAGCAGTTAAAAGCTGGAATGAATCAGGAAAAGAAAAAATCACTCACAGAGGTGGTCCCGCGGGGCAGCCGCAAATGCGGGTGAGTCTCAGACATGTCAAAAGAGGAGCGGCGAATACTTCCCCCAGCCTCATACTCAAAAAAGCGGGGAGGTGCTGGTATCTGCATCCCCGCTGCCCTCCTAGCAGCCATGACCTGAGGAGTCACCAATCGGGTGAAGACGAACTGGGCGTAGTCCCCACCATCAGAAAACTCAGGGACATCAATGCCAGTCCGCAGCCGCTCCAAATTAGGCAGGGCCCGAATATGCCATATCCCCGGAGGAGGATCGTGAGGAACACGAGCAGCCGCACCAGGACCATGCTGCCTGCTAACTCTCTCCCCCAAATACAGGGCATCTCCCTCAAGGCCGATCAAAAGCCTCCGCGTCTTGGTCACCAGGGCAACACCACCAATCAGATCCTCGCCATACCGACCGTCCCAGGGATAATGTCTCAACCCAACAGGGGTACCTCTCAAAGCAACCAGGGTGTCATGGTAACAGGCCGTCCTACGGGGCTTCACCCCGTCCACCTTCCGGGTCTCCCTCGCTCCAAAAGTCCAACGGCGAATGGCAGGGAACAGATCTGCCGCGATCCTCTCCGCGGCCCGGGCGTAGTCGAACACCTCGTAGGCCCACACCTGAAATCGAGACAAAAGACTCTCGGTGTGCAGCAACGGTAAAAAGGATGACGAGAAAAGTCAAGTGCAACGATCAATATGCGAAAAGCAAAGGGCATACCTCCAAAGACACGGTAAAAATCCAGAGAGGTCACGCCTCTGCTCACCTCATCAAGGCCCCTATACACCTGGGCCAAACTAGCCTCTCCCCAAGAAAAGGTGGACACCTGGTCCCAATCGCGAAGAGGCTCCAACAGAAGGTTCAATGCCGTCATAGAGGCATTACAAAACAGGGTGTCAGACAACCCGGCCCAGATAAAGGCCCTAGCCAGCGCTCAGCGATGCTTAGCGGCATCCTCGGCAAAAAAGACGACAGCTTGGTGCATCAAATCGAATGCAAGTACGCGGCGAAACCCCGTTGCCCTTCAGGCGAAAGGTCATACCAGTCAAGGCTCTAATGGCGTCTGGGCTCAGCACGCCGGGGTCCTCAGAAAAGATCGGCCTCTCAGTAAACTGCAGACCAGTGATGGCCGTAAAGTCATATGGAGTGATGGTCGCCTCACCCCAGGATAGATGGAATGTGTGGGTAGAATCCCACCAGAACTGCCTAAAGGCTCGCACAAGCTCCACGCTCCTCGGCGTGTCCCCAAAAGCTCCAACAGCTGTGAAAAATGGTCCAAGACCAGCAGCAAAGACCAGTCCCTTAGACGTCCAGGCCATCGAAGAGCCCGGAAGAAGACCCCATATGGTCGCAATAGCCTCAGGGGACCCCTTGGTCCGCAAAGTCTGCAGGTAAACTGTTAGTACCCGGTCCGAAAAAAGGCATTTTAAATGCTTGGCCCGGTTAATTAATAAGAAACCCTAAGAAAACCCTAAAAAATTCATTTAATTCGTCCGTACCTGCGCCGTCATTGCTAGCGTGGAAGGTACGCCAGATGGAAGTGCCGATCGGCCCTTTACCCGTGGTATGGCCGATCGACCCTTTTATATAGAGCCGATCGACCCTTCAGCCCTAGTGCCGATCGACCCTTTAGAGGCCCAGCCCAAGTACCGAGGTATTATAAATAGGGGTGCCCGGCTCCCCATATTCACACACAATTTCATACGGGAGAAGCGAGACTACACTTGCTTTACCCACAGTTATTCTTATTCTCTTCGAATCGCCAAGATTCGACCCCAAAGTCTTGCTACAATTGGTAAGACTCTTTTTAATATTTTTGTTCTTTATTATTATTGTCTTTATTATTATTGTTTGCCTGCTTAGTATATTTTAATTGCTTTATTTCTTGCTTATGTCATATATGCTAGATTTAGGGTTGTTTTAATATATTTAATTATGCATAGCCGAGGATGATCTAAGGTTTCGCCCTAAGAAACCCAATGGATCTAGGAACTATTTCTTTCCTTCCACCTTAGTTATAATTATCCCATGATCAACAATCCCCCAAGGATGAACGTTGATTAGTGCACCTTCCGAGGGCCTAACTCAAAGGCTCTAGGGTGTGATCATCAACTAATTCTTTCTCTCCCCTCCTCCTTATGCATGATCCCGTTTCTTCTATCTATTCCTGTAAACACCGCATACAACCAACACCCCACATGCTAGAAAGACCGATTCGTCAGGCAATAGGAGTGATAGCGTTTCTTCTTCTGTTGTAACTTGACCCCCGAACCCAATTACATGTTTAGCCTTTTTTCAAAGCTTTGGGCTATATCAAAGTGGCGTGGCGACTCTCAAAATTAAACTTATATTTTAATATGGTTTAAAGCGAGTGTCACTAAATGAATATCCCATTTCGATCCGACATTATATGATTAATTATTTCAAACTTCCGAATGCGCGTTGCATCGGGACGGGGTATTCACAGTGGCGACTCCGCTGGGGACTGTTTTGAAATCTTTTCAAACTAAGTGGGTCAGACTTTCGTTTTCTTGTATGGTGTTGTATTTTCGCCTTCTTTTATTTTTACTCTTAACTGTTGCATTGCATGCATGCATTTCATGTAAATAAAAAAATCTTTCTCTTTTTTTTCTCTAAAAAGAATTAGACTTCTCTACCTCACACTACCACTAGAGTCCGTGTCACACTGCACAGACACCCTTTTACCCTTCGGAGAAGCCAAAGTGCGGGAAGTGTGGTGATCATGTCGCCTCCCTTCCGAGTCTCACTTGGCCATCCACTCATCAGTGCGCTTCGGCTGCACGGTGGGAGCCTAAAACCTAACCCTTGCGTCACCCACTTTTCTAGGAATACACTCCATATGACCGGTTGGTTTGACTAGCTTTTTTATATAGACAATTAATGGGGTCTTTATGCTAAGTCACCACGAACCAATGATAAGTCAAGATCTATCGAGAGATTAAGAGCACTAAAAAATTGATTTCCTTTCAAAGGACGTGCTATGTGAGGACGAGTTATATATTGTTAAAGGATCTTGACCTATCATTGGTTTGCGGTACTTTTCATAAAAATCATATTATTTGTCTATACGAGAAGGTTAGTCGTTAGGATTCACCACTTTAGGATATTTAGTTAGTTGCGAAAAAGGGGTATCCCTTCCAACCTTTGTAGGACTAAAATGTACAAAGCTTTTGTAAATAAAAATTTCAAGCTAGTACCTTGCATTGAGTCAACCCCTCTCCTAAAACCGAGTCTTTTCGATACTTCCGCGAGCTAAGGTCGGGCCGCGTTCTTCATTCAACAATGACAACCTTGCCTCCATCAACTACTCCAAGCGCACTGCTTGCCTCTGCAACCGGCTCTACACCGGTCACTTCAATGGAAGGTCTTGCCAACCCCAACTTCAATGACATTCCGCACACCTGCACGCCTACTTTGCCGGTTTAACCATGAGGGTTGAGAAACTTGAAGAAGCGGAGAATCGCACTTTGAAGAACCACAATCAAGAGTGAAGGATCATTTTGTTGAGGAACTTCGGTAAAGGGGACACAAGGTTATCTTGATGGGGAATGAAGTGGTCGATGTTGAAGATGAAGCTTGTCAATGCTCCTAATCCCGCCAATCCCAATGCACCTACCTTCCCTCTACCCGGCTACGTTCCAAGCGGCTACAATAATGTTCCACCACTGTCATGTATGGGAGCTCGAGCAAATCCAAAAGACCTTATCAACCTCCTGCCAACACACCCGAGGACCACTTTGCTAATCTACCCCCTCCCACTTTACCCTTCAATTATTCCGGCCATCATATCCCTACCTACTCCACCTCCCCTACCATCACTCAACCCCGACCATGCGAGAACTCCAACATTGCTACGGACCCATTGTGTTAGCGTTGATTGAACAAGTGAAGGCATTGGCCAGAGCAAATGGGAAAGCAAGGTGTGTCCCCCATCAAGATGCTTAATCAGAGCAAAGTTGCACCCCTACCTCAAGATTTCAAGATGCCCAAGATGGCCATGTTTGGAGGAGTTACTTGCCCAAAGACACATTTAGACAGGTTATACGTTGGCGATGAGGGCTAAAGATTGTACACGAGCGAGATGGCGAGAATGTTCCATAGCACATTGGAAGGGGCTGCTCTCCGTTGGTTTTACGAAGTTGAACGAGGAGGAAAGGGACACATGGGACAAGGTTAGTAGGGTGTTCTCCGAAAAGTATCAAGCAAACATGGATTGGCAAGTGAATCGAGCTGATTTGGAGCACACGCTTCAAAAGAATGGAGAGTCGATTTATGACTTCTACAAGCGTTGGAATGATAAGTTGAGCGAAATTCGGTATCCGCCCAAGGAGAATGAACGAAGCAGATTTTTACAAGTGCTTGTTGCCGGACACAAGTTGGCGGTTGGTAATGGTTACTTTCCCAATCTTAGGGAAATGGTGGATTCGGGCGTACGTTATGAGAGTGGCATCACCGGAATCGCTCCACCAAAGGACAGAGTGCTGCTAATAATTCATTCCGCTATAGAGCTCCCGCAAATACCGCAGGCAAAGAAAGAGCCCGTGGGGCAAGTAAATTATGTGCAAGGGAAGGCTGCTTTGGATGTTCAAGCCGTAATGAGGGGGAATAACGGTATTCACCGCGAGAGGAAGTATTTGATGATTTTGGAATGCCAATGGGCAAGGTTTTCGAAGTGCTAGTAAAGAAGGGCTTGGTCAAGCCGCTTGAGAATTATGAACCGTTAAACCGAAGGAAGGCTTAGATGCTTCTAAGTATTGCCACTACCACAAGTACAAGGGTCACACTGCGATTACGCCTTCGGTTCAAGCGTTTAGTACAAGACTTGATTCGGCAAGGTAAGGTAGAGAAGCCGAAGTCTCCAAATGTTGTGGGGAATCCTCTCCCTAACAACAAGATCCACATGGTGGAAGGTAATTTTATCGGCTTGGTAGAGATGGAAGATGCTTTTGAGAAGCTGGGGGTGTCGACGGAAGATGTATTCTCGGCTATTGTCGAAAGGGATTGTTCGTGCCGAAACTCTCAGAGTATCTTTGGTTTTGCTTTGAAAAGAGGTGTGCGAAGCTCATCATTGAAGGGAAGGTAGAGAATCCTAGTAAGATAGTTGGTAGTGATGTTGCTATGGTAGAGAAAGACCTCATTTGATCCCGATCGAGTCTGTTGTGACGGACGGTGAGGCGGTTGTGTCGGTTTGTAATTTGAGTTCAATTTATAAAGAATTTTCTTGTTATATCTTTGTCTTTTGAGGAAGCTGTCCGGAGAAGTTGCCTCGTTAAATGATGATTATGTGGAAGAGAGTCCTAAACCTCTCTCGTTGGCTGAAATTCACGCGAAGTATCGATATGGAAAAGAATGGGGTTAGTCTACTCACGAGGTCCGGAAGGGTGTATCAACCGAGGAAGATAAAGGGGCGAAGAAAGTGTTTGGTCAGCCGAAGTAGTGAATCCCGATAAAGAAGACCCTATTCTCACTCAGCGAAGCTAACTCAAGCCAATATATCCTTATGGTCCTTGCTAACGTCCTCGTATGCCCTGAGGATGATGTTGGAACGAGAATCTTCTTTGCGACTTTGGTGCCGTCGTCTGAAAGCCGGAAGATGTAACGAGATGATCGGCAACATACACTTTGGGAATATCATTACATTTTCGGAGTTGGACATGCCGGAGTTTGGATCGGATCATAATGAACCACTTGCACATTACTATTGAAGTCAACGGAAAAAGGTTGCCACGTATTTTCATTGATAACGGTTACGCGGTGAACATACTTGCCTTCGGGATGATGGACGTCCTTGATCTAAGTCCCACAGATTTGAGACCTTGAGTTCATTCCGTGCGAGGATACGATTCTACTAGCCGGTCGGTGTTGGGAATAATCGGTTTGCCTCTTACTTGCGGGACCACTACTATGATTGCTTTGAGTTTCAAGTCATAGACATACCTTCCACCTTCACCATCTTCTTTGGGTAGGCCATGGTTGCATCGGATGAATGGAGTCCCTTCCTCATTGCATCAATGTGTGAAATTCGATCGGGCGATCAAGTGACGGTCATTTACGGACGATACGGTAACATCTCGGGGATCAAGCCTTTGGGGAAAGCCGGTCCTACGATTCGGCACGAAGAGGGTAGTTCAATGTTCGGCGGTTTTTCGGCTAATAGCACAAGCACAAGTTTGCGCGGTGGACCTCACAAAGACATCGAGACGAGTACGACCAGTTTGTTAGGATGATGAGAAACATGGGATTTGTACCGGGGCGGGGGTGGGTGAACATCTCCCGAGGGACCTACGCAAGCAATGGAAGCTGCGATCATCGCAGCGAGGCACGGTTTAGGCTATGTTATTACCCACTGAAGATCGAGTGAAGAGAAAGAATTGAGTTCCTCAAGAGGGCAAAGCTACCTACGAGAAGCCGAGAGATGAGGCCATACCGCCTTTCCCTCAATAGTTACTTTGTCAAGGAGGGCGAAGAATTCTCTTGCATGGAGTTTAGCGAGCCTTGGTTTGATCACGCGGGCGAGCTGCGAGAAGGTTTCGAAATCTTCGGAGATACGAGAGGTTGATAGGTCGAAGGCGAAGACGGTTCTCATGGACCCACGTCAAAGAGAGGCAAGGTTGTCACGATCCGAGCCGGTACATCATCAAGGCGAAGATGAGTTGGCCAATCGGCTAGGGCGGTATCTTTGGAGGAGCCGTTGGTTGAGAACATTGCGGTTTCGAGAGGATGCGGAAGAATGGGATGGTCGGAACATTTGCGGCATTTGGGGAATACTGAATATAGAAGATGATATGGTTGCGATCATTGGGGCGGAGCGAGCGGGCGGACGATACGGATCCAAGGACGTTGGTGACACCCATGGTTGGAAAGGCTGAAGAATTGGTGCGTATTTGGCGGACCCGTAGCCACGAAGGAATACATGGTTGAAGAGAGTGGGGCCCGATGCCTCCTCTGTTGAGTCTCCCCCTGGTTCCCCCAAGTCCTCTACTTCTTGAGTCATACTTGTTTTGTTTGAGTCGATGTGTTTTCTTTTGAGTTTGAGTCTTCTTCCAAGTCGATGACCTCACGTCGGAAGACTATGAATTAGTTGCAAATGTTGTTTTCCCTTTCGCTATGAATGAAAAACTAGATCTTTACGAGTATCCCCTCATAGCCAATCTTCTTAATGATAAATTAACTAAAAATAATGCTCAACTTAATCAAATTAACTTAGTTAATAATGACTCATTAGAAGAAGCGGACACACTAAACAATGAATATATTAAAGAAATTTCTAAGCAAGTTATCAATCAAAAGGAAGGTCGAGCCCAAGTGCCGATGAGGTGTTATCATGTATTAATTTGGGAACGGAAGAAGAGCCGAGAGAGACACGATTGGAAGCTTCTTGAAGGGGCGAAAGGAAGCGTTGATTGAGCTGCTTAAAGAATATTCGGATGTGTTCGCATGGTCATACAAGGATATGCCGGAAATTTGGATAACTCGATAGTGGAGCACGAGAATACCACTAACACCGGACGCCAAGCACTGTCAAGCGAAATTGCGCCGCATTAAGCGAGAATGGTCTCTGCAAGTTAAAGAAGAGATAGAGAAGCTCCTCAGGGTAGGCTTTATCGAGTTATTGAGTATCAGACGTGGTTATCTAATATTGTGACGGTCGATAAATCGAATGGCAAGGTTAGAGTTTGTGTTGACTTAGAGATCTCAACAAGGCTAGCCCCGAAGGACGACTTCCCGTTGCCCAACATCGACATGCTAGTAGATGCCACTTTGCTAACTACGAGGTCAAGTCTTTTGTAGATGGTTTTGCGGGATATAATCGAGATCAAGATGGCGGAGGCGGACCGGGAGAAGACGGCTTTCACTACACCATGGGGAACATGCATTTACCTTTGTAATGCCATTCGGATTGAAAAATGCGGGGGCTACATACCGAGAGCGGTCACGGCATTATTCCATGACATGATCCATAAGGAGATTGAGGTGTATGTCGACGATATGATCATTCATTCCAAGGAGTCGAGACGGTCGACATTTCATTGATTTGAGAAAGTTCTTCGACGGCTGCGTGAGCACGCAATGCGTTTGAATCTGCCAAGTGTACATTTGGGGTTATTCGAGGAAAGGTCTGGGCTACATGGTCACGAACGAGGGATTGAGGCGAGATCCAAGGAAGATTCAAGCCATCATGGAGATGAGGCCACCACGCACGAGAAAAAGAAGTTAAGGGATTCATGGGACGGTTACAATACATCGGCCGCTTCATTAATCAATTGACTACTATGTGTGAACCGATTTTAGATTGATGAAGAAGACCGCAAGTATAGATTGGGGTGGAAGTGTCAAGAAGCCTTTGAGGAAATCAAGAGATACTTGGTCAATCCCCCTATCCTTCGCCCCCACATTCGGAGAAACCATTGCTATTGTACCTAACGATGGCGATACGGCCGTTGGGGCTATGCTAGCACAAGAAGCCAAGGACTCTCGGGTGGAGAACGCCGTTTATTTTGTTAGTCGAAAGTTGCGGGGAGTGAGCTAAACTACTCGGCATTGGAAAAGACACATGCTTAGGGCTAGTTTGGGTGGTTAATAAGCTCGAAGCATTACTTGTCGGCGCATCCGATTACGCTAGTGTCAAAGATGGATCCAATTAAGTATTTGTTTGACAAACCTTCTCTGTCCATGAGATTAGCCAAGTGGTCGGTATTTAGGGGAATTCGATATCACCTATGTCCGAGAAAAGCGATTAAAGGGAGAGCCATGGCGGATCATTTAGCGAGTTTCCAAGCACGGAAGAACGGGGGCTTGAACCGGAATTTCCGAGACGAGGGGATTTTTAGCATTGATACGGAAGAGAGATGGCAACTATTCTTTGATGGAGCCGCGAACAAGAGGGGCAATGGAGTGGGAATCCTTTTGGTTGATCCCAAAGATGAGCACACCCCCATCGCCATCAAGTGAATTTTACAACCACCAATAACGCGGTGAATACGAGGCATGCATAGCCGGTTTAGAAGCGACCTTGGAGCGTAATGTAAAGGAGTTGGAGGTATATGGAGACTCGGCTTTAATTATCAATCGGACGTCTAAGAAGTGGAAGGCTGTTGACCCCTACTTGCAACGTGATATCGGACTCATATGGAAGAGCTTGTCAAGCAATTCAAGGAAGTGACATTCCATTATCTACCCGAGAGACGAAATAGATTTGCCGGCGCTTTAGCTTCTGGCTGGCTTCTTTGGTCGAGATCCCTCACGGAATGTACGTAAAACCATTCGAGTTGGCCGAAGAGAGAACCCCGCTGCGCTACGAAGCCTGCTGGCTGCGAGATTCAAGGCGACATCGAGGAGAATAAGGATCCGTGGTACGCGCAAATCTATGAGTATCTCAAGAAGGGTGATGTGTCTTTTCTAGGAGACGTGAAAGCCAAAGCTTGCGAGGCATTGAAACGATTGGCGGACGGTTTGTTCTACTAGATGATATGTTGTACAAAAGGCACTACGATGGTCTCCTGTTACTCTGTGTAGACTGAAACGAGCGAGAAGTGATCATGGAAGAAGTACACGATGGCTTATGCGGTCCACACATGAATGCCGGAATGTTGAGACGAGAAAATCACACGGTTGGGTTATTATTGGGTCACTATAGAAGCCGGCGCATCCGGTTTGTACGGAAATGTCCCAAATGCCAAATGTGTTCCAATTTGAACCATGTGCCCCCTCACGAGTTGTATAGCATGGTAACCCCTTGGCCATTTGCGACATGGGGGATTGATGTGATTGGCAAGATTACACCGTAGGGAAGCAATGGGCATTGTTTTGTATTAGTAGTTTGTGGATTACTTCACCAAGTGGATCGAGGCAAAATCTTACAAGGTGTTGACTTCCAAAAAGGTGGCACGAGTTCATTAAGGAGGACATCATGTGCGAGATATGGAGTACCAAATGAGATTATCTCGGACAACGGGTCCCACTTCGGCGGAGATTGTGACAAATTGCGGCGAGTTCAAGATTACCCGGCACAAGTCTTCCCCTTATAGGCCTCGAGACCAATGGAGCGATCGAAGCGGCTAACAAAACGATTGAGCGAGATAATCGGAAAAGACGGCAATTCGAGGTAGGGGCTGGCCCGAGAAACTACCATTGGCACTTTGGGGATATAGAACCTCCGTTCGTACGGCTACGAGCGAAACTCCTTTTGCTACGACATATGGGATGGAGCGGTACTCCCGGTTGAGTTGGAAGTCCGTCTTTGAGGATCTTATTAGAAAATCAAGTAGCGAAGTTGAATGGCTCCGCGGCCGATATGATCGATTGGCCACACTTGACGAGCGCGGACTCAAAGCCATGGAACACATCCGAGCCTATCAAAGACGGACGGAGGGCTTTCAACAAAAGGTGCGGCCCTTAGACATTAAGGAGGGAGATTTGGTTTTGAAGCAGCAACTTCCCAATAAGTTCAATCCTCTTGGGAAGTGGGCCCCTACATGGACCGGCCCGTATGTGATCAAGAAGATATTTTCGGGTGGAGCAGTTAAGATGGCAGATTTGGATGGCAACGAATTCAAAGAGCCCACCAACCTCAGCAAGCTCAGACGCTACTATGATTAAGCTCTTCCTCCCCCTCTAAATAAATAAAAAAAAAAAAAAAAAAAACGCAAAAAGAAGCCCGCTAGATTGAAAACCCGCAAAGGGCGGTCTAGCAATAAAAGAAAGGGTGCGTTCAAAAGCTCGCTAGATTGAAAACCCGTAAAGGGCGGTCTAGGCAAAAGTTAGAGCAAATAAAATAAAAACATTGTCCCGCTTCTATCTCCCCTTTCTAAAAATAGTAGCTTGATGAAAATGAACTACGACGACCTGAGCCCCTTGGTTCTCATTGTAAAAGGGGAACGTAGGCAGCCTTAATCGGCGCGGTCCAAAAAATAAATAAAAATCCAATCTGTTTTTTACTAAAGCAATAAACTTTTTCATTCCCACAATCAATGCATGATTACACTTATTTGATGAGTCTAAGCTCGACTATACTAATGACTAAATAACTTGCAAAAGAAACTAAAAAATTAAAAGACAAAATAAATAACTAATGTGCATGCATATGGCCGTGGGTGGATACTCGGACATATAAGGTCTACTCCTTGGCACTAGGCCCCTCATCTCCGTCCTTCTTCTTCTTGGCAGCTCGTCGAGTCGGTTTCTTCTTATTCTCTCTCTTAAAATAAGGCGAATACTTCTTCTTCAATGGGGGAACCTCCTCGATCGCCTTATCCTTCAACTTCCGCTCCATCTTCTTGGGAGGATTCTCCTCCATTGTAATCCCCAAAGCCTCCTGTCTACGAAAACGGCTCGAAGATATGTTAGGAACCAATCTCCGTCTCAAGTCATACAAAGTCTCCTCATCGGTCCCAAGTTTTCTTCATACCATGTCAAATAAGCATGCGACAAATGAGTGCTAAGGGTCATTGTGCAAGATAGACTCGTGGCATCCCATGAGAACTCCATAAGCTTACCATCAAAGCGAAACACCAACGTCCATTGGAAGGACTTTGGCGAGAATCATCAAACTCGAAGTTCCCCAAGTTTGAGGACGGACTGCTCCATGCCATATTGCCGAAGTACCCGCTCTGCATAGTAAAAGGTGGTGGTCTCAGGCTGGTACACGAATCGGGCATTGCCCAAGTGAAGGCTCCGAATGAAGGAGAGGCCCCAATCTTTGTACTCGCGATGAATCCTATCGGTATCCACCTCCGCCAAATACATCTTCCACTCCCGTTCGACAAGCCGGAAGCGGATCAATCTTCCTCCTACAACCATGAAACCAAGGCCTAACACTCGAAGGGGAATCTCTAGAACAAAAAGTCGATCCTCGAGCCACGTGGTCGGTAATTTGGCTTGCCCTAGTCATAAGCGGAGCACCCCTAGCTATCGAGATATACCATGAAGTGTCTCGCCCGAAAAGAACCGGAATGATGCTCCTCCCGAACGGGCACGATCAACCATATCCAAGCATCCTTTGGTAGCTACACCACATAAGGAGAAAGCAGAACCTTGGAAAATAAGCGAGAGGGCCGGGCAATCCAAAGCAAAATCCGAGTCGAAGTCATCACCATGAGCAAACCTCCCAGGCAAATCCACGAGATATCTATGTCCACACCTTCAACCAAACCTCTAGCCACGGCAGTAGGGAGGTGCGAGAAATTTGGCCACCCTTGTCACCAACGGAACTCGATCCTGCGGAACCGCTATCAAACTGACATCATCCCCTCCACACAGAGCAAGAAAATCCTCGTAGGTGGGAGTAATCTCGTTGTAAGAAAAGTTGAAAACGTGATTGGATTCGTCCCAAAAAGCAGCGGCAGCATGTAAAAGATTCCAATTGGGATGCATGGGCAAAAGGGACCAAATACACTTTACCCCAAAACGTTTATCAAAGGCGTGACGAACAGAGCGAGGTACCTTGGATACCCAAACAGCCAAATCACTCTCAAAATTACTTTGCTTCTCCATCAAAACAGAAGGGTGAGAATTCATTGTGTTGATTGATTCACGACAAAAGAAAAGAAAAGCAACAGCAATAAAAGAGATAAAGAAAAGAATAGAACAGTACGAAAGAAGAGAGAAAAGAAATTATGTTTGTACCCGTCGGATAACAAGGGAATTATATATAGGTTTTGAGTATGGGAATCCGTACAGGAAAAGGACAGTAAAGAAATCCGTGCAGGAAAAGGAGGGCCGATCGGCCCATTACTCAGAGCTACAACCGCCGCCTTTTCAAGCATAGGGCCGATCGGACCTTTAATTTTGGGCCGATCGGACCTTTTTATTTGGGCCGATCGACTCTTTGGTCTCTCCGAAGCGGCTCAACCGGCGGCTTCAACGAGATCCCAAGGCTCCACCTTTTTGTTCTTTTATTTTATTTTTATCTTTATTCTTTATTCTTTATTTTCTATTTTCAGTTTTTTCTTTGTTTTATTTTGTCCTCGTTTGTTCAATGCAGTGTACAAAAATAGATAAAGTCCAAAAATAGAAATGTACATAAATAGAAAATGCTAACTCTTATATATTAAATCCTTAGAACATTACATAAAGCATTCATCAGTGAGTCAGCATAAAATCTAGAGTCTGCATGCTCCTACGTTTTCCTAACAGGTACTACATAAAAATGAAAAATCCTAATGACCCCGACGGGAAGTCGAGGCACGACCGCGAGAAAACCCGGATGTCGAGCTACCGTCGCCACAGGAGCATGTTGTCTCAGCTGTGCCGGATCCACATCTGCGATCTCGGGATTGGCAAGAAAGTGCCGCCCTTTGCACTCCTCAGCAGACGGGTCAGTACATTGCTATGCCTCACGGACCGCACATAAGACTCCCGAGTAACCTGCAAAAATCAAGGGCGAGAGTTACATCACAGCTAAAGCATAAGTGCCAGTACATAAAGAGGAAAGGTAAAAGGCATACCCCGCCAGCACCACCGGGAGGAAGCTGGGCACCCTCCACCTCATCGGCTTCTGTAGGCGCCAAGTCTACACGCACCTCCCCGTCGGCCATATGCACATAGAAATGATCGGGAAAGGGAGGCATATCCACTATCTCGGGAGGTGCAGCACCCATCGGCTCAGGGATAACCGGATCCTGCTCCCCCATACCAGCAGCCTGGGCATCCGCAGCAGCCCGCCGCACCACCTGCGGTGATCTCAGAAAAAGAGCTACAAAATCTATATAAGGCATGTCAAGGCGGAAGTGATAAGCGGGGACCCCATATAGATACTCCATCCTCCTCGGCAATCGGTCCGGGTACCACATATTCTTGGGAGGGTCTTTGTGGCGCATAAAGAGGAGCCCACGCATGGTCTTTGTCTCGACACCCGCTCACCCCGGATACATCGCATCGGCAAGCAATCCAACCGGCGATGCGGGAAGCGGTAACATCGAACGGCACAGCGGCCTCGGAAGCCTCGGGAGTCCAAGGAAAGAGTAAAAACTCGGGTCTCTTTGGGACCATCAAACACGGCCCTCAAATCGGATTCACGAACCGTCTTCGGATATCCCTCAACCCGGTTTTCCTTCCTCGATTACCGCAAGACGGGCACATCCAGTGCGGTCCCGTAAGGTGAAAGGCGCAACGCAGAAGATCTCATAAACCCAAGCCTACAAAAGACAGAAAAGCAGATATTTACAAAAGACAGAAAAAAACAAGTGACAAGTAAGGGATAATGAGAATGACAAGAGTTAGCATACCTCCAGGACAAAGTGAAAAGCATCAAAAGAAGAGGTGTTGGACCTCGAGGCAGGTGTCGAGGGCCCGGTACGGTTCGGCGAAGCCGGCCCCTCCCCAGAAATATACCGCACTAAGTCCAAGTCGGACAAAGCACCCAATAAAGAGAATCGGCACACCGGGCCCGAGTTGGGAAAGAGGGCCGCGATAAGCCGTACCAAAGGAATCCGGACAAGTGCGTCCATCCCATCTTGGCCAGGCTACTGTACCGATCGATAGCGGTCTCAACAAGCTTGTACGGCTTTCTGCGTCAACACCGAAATTTCTGCTCGGGCCAACGCTAGCGCCAAGCAGTTGGATCGGCGAGCCTTATCGAGTGTAGGGTCTCATCAAAGGCAACACTACATGCTGTAAATCTCAACCCGGTGAGGACGGCGAAGTCAGTAGGAGTGATCGTAGTCTCACCCCAACTCAGATGAAAAGTATGTGTCGTGTCCCACCAAAACTCACGACACACCTTCACCACGGCATTACACTTAGGGTCGACCCATCGGTGAAACCATATCAAAGAAGGGGCCCAACCCCAAGCTCCACACCATCTCGCGAGGACCACCCTCACCGGCTGGCAAAAGCGCCCACAGCTCACCAACCGCCTTAAGGGAACTACGTCCCTTCATCTTCTTCATCTGCAGGTAAACACAGCACAGGTATGTGTCATTACTCGCATTTTAAATAATAAAATACTTTGCACATGTATCAATTATTATGTTGTTAAATAAAAATTGTACCTTCATCCCGACGGGAGCGAGACCCGGTGGATCCATGAAAATTCGGGCCGCGTAAAAGTCCATTGGTTGTGTAACGAAAGAACAGCCTCGAAGGCCGATAATTACGCGAAGCTCGCCGCCTCCTAGCCTCGGCATTCCCGCCGGCGTCACTCCGGTCACTCTCCCCGGCATCAGCATCAACCTCCTCTTCATCATCATCACCACCATCATTTCCACCATTCCCGCCATGGCCGCCATCGTTGCCGCCATACCCACCGCCATCACCGCCATGGCTGCCGCCACCAGCACCACCGTGACCACCACCGCTGCCGCCATGGCTGCCACCTCCATAACCTCCATAACCTCCATAACCACCATCAAAACCACCACCCATATCACCAAAACCGCCCCTAAAGCTGTCAGAACCGCGGCTACCCCCGGGCGCCGTGTCCACTAGCTCCAACTCCTCCCCATAACCATGAAAACCACCTATACCTCCGGTGTATGAACCCGATGGTGAATAATCCGGTTGATTGAGCAATCGTTCCAAAGGCTGCGACGTCGGGATCCATGGTGAGACCTTAGCAAAAATCTCGGCACAAATCGGTGGAACTTTTTCCGGCGAAAAGTTTCGAGAACTCGAAGGAGAAGAGGAATCGGAGAAGAAGAAGAAAGTGAGTTGGAGAAGGAGAGTACGCAACTCTTAAGGCCGATCGGCCGCCTTTTTAGCCAATGGGAGTCAAGGGCCGATCGGCCCTCCCATTTTGTGTTTCTTTCACACGATCGAACGGCGGGATTCCTCCTGGCGACCCGATCCTCGTCCGCGTCCTCGGCCAATCAGGCATAGGGCCGATCGGCCCTTGACCTCTCCTTTGACAGCGTGTCTCCTCGGTCGAGAGAGAGTTGACCAGGTTAATTTAATAACCACTTCCCCCTTCCCGAGGAACTCCTCCTTTTCAAAACAAATTCCCCCATTTTCAAAAATCTTCCCATTTTCAAAATATGACCGTTTTCAAAAAAAAACCTTTTAAAATAATTCCTCTTTTTTAATTTATTTCATAATTCCAAACTTTTTGTTTAAATTAATATTTTTCGGGATGACTCCGCAAAAGTCAAATGCTTAGTTTTTGATTCCCACACGGTTTTCCCACATTGCCCCATACACTTTCTCTCGGTACGCGAATCAAGACTAAACTTGGTTTATTTTGCACACGGATTTTCCACGGAGAAATCAAGACTACACTTGATTTGTTCCATCACACACAATTTTCAAAGGAAAAATCAAGACTATACTTGAATTTCCTTTCCACACATTATCTCACAACATATCTTCACACGGAGAAATCAAGACTACACTTGATTCGTTCCATCACACACGACTTTCAAGGGAAAAATCAAGACTATACTTGAATTTCCTTTCCACACATTATCTCACAACATATCTTCACACGGAGAAATCAAGACTACACTTGATTTGTTCCATCACTACCACAATTTTCAAGGGAAAATCAAGACTATACTTGAATTTCCTTTCCACACACACACAACATATTTTCCCACGGAGAAGGCAAGACTATACTTGATTCTCCTTTCCGTACATCTCTCAATATTATTCGAATCGCCCTTAGATTCGATCCTCAACCTCGCCACAAATCGCATCTTTGGCTTGAGGCGTTGCACGTCCGCCACTCTCGGGTACTAAACGCCCACTCTTTCGAACTACGACTTGGCTTGATTCCTCTTGGGATACGTAGGTAGCCCGACGTGGAGTCCCGGCCACTTGGCCTACGAGTGTCCTTTTGCGACTCGGCTCGAGTCCAAAAACCTCACATCCACAAGGTCACTTTCCTTACCTCACGAAATCCCTTTTTCGGGACGGATCCTATTCTTTTATCGTCGACCCCACTTGTCTTACAAGAAGCGTCGCCGAGGGCTCTTGTTAGTACTCGGTCCGAAAAAGGCATTTTAAATGCTTGGCCCGGTTAATTAATAAGAAACCCTAAAAAAACCCTAAAAATTCATTTAATTACGTCCGTACTGCTTGTAGTCATTGCTAGCGTGGAAGGTACGCCGGTTAGAAGTGCCGATCGGCCCTTTGCCGTGGTATGGCCGATCGACCCTTTTATATAGAGCCGATCGACCCTTCGGCCCTAGTGCCGATCGACCCTTGATGGCCCGGCCAAGTTCAGGTATTATAAATAGGGGTGCCGGCTCCCGTATTCACACACAATTTCATACGGGAGAAGCGAGACTACACTTGCTTTACCTCGGTTCTTCTTATTCTCTTCGAATCGCCAAGATTCGACCCCAAAATCTTGCTACAATTGGTAAGACTCTCTTTTTAATATTCTTGTTCTTTATTATTATTGTCTTTATTATTATTGTTTGCATGCTTAGTATATTTTAATTACTTTATTTCTTGCTTATGTCATATATGCTAGATTTAGGGTTGTTTTAATATATTTAATTATGCATAGCGAGGATGATCTAAGGTTTCGCCTAAGAAACCCGATGGATCTAGGAACTATTTCTTTCCTTCCACCTTAGTTATAATTATCCCATGATCAACAATCCCCCAAGGATGAACGTTGATTAGTGCACCTTCGAGGGCCTAACTCAAAGGTTCTAGGGTGTGATCATCAATTAATTCTTTCTCTCCCCTCCTCCTTATGCATGATCCCGTTTCTTCTATCTATTCTGTAAACACCGCACACAACCAACACCCCACATGCTAGAAAGACCGATCCGTCGGGCAATAGGAGTGATAGCGTTTCTTCTTGTTGTAACTTGACCCCAGAACCCAATTACATGTTTAGCCTTTTTCAAAGCTTTGGGCTATATCAAAGTGGCGTGGCGACTCTCAAAAATTAAACTAATATTTTAATATGGTTTAAAGCGAGTGTCACTAAATGAATATCCCATTTCGATCCGACTTTATATAATTAATTATTTCAAACTTCCGAATGCGCGTTGCATCGGGACTGGGTATTCACGTAAATAACAACCTGGTATCAAAAACCATACTCGCAACAATATGTGCATTCATGTGCATTTTTTCAAAAAATCATTAAATTCTTTCAAAAAGAAGAAAAAAAAACAGAAAAGGGAAAAACCTTTTTCAAAAACAAATGCACTTCATGCCAAGCATGCAATTCCTCATTAAGGTGCGATTTCCCCCAATTTCAATCTCAAAACCCTAGAAATCAAATTTCAAAAAAAAGGGTTAATCTTTTAAAAAGCACTTACCCCCTTCTGCTCCAAAGGTGGAAGTATGAAAGTCGAGACCCGGGTAAAGTCCGTGTCCCTCAGGGAATCTCTTCCGCTTGTTCCGATCTACAAACCTCCTCCTCTGAGACAAGACTTGTTGTACGTTCCTTCTCACTTCAGCTCATGGAGGCATAATCAAGTGCTTGATTTAAATCAAAACAA
>JAFEMH010007444.1:0-89520 GCA_022495995.1 Adenophora triphylla var. japonica | reverse complement strand
CATTGGGCTTCTGATCCGCATCTTTGTAACGGTATATTCCGAATCCTCTTGATCCTTTTCTCGATTTCTTGTTTGAAATTTTTGGATGATTTTTGAATTTTTTTTTTTTTTTTTAATATTGAATATTGATATTGATGACATGCAATGTTGCAATGAATTTGTGAGTGTCCCAAAATGTGCATTTTGCTGGGGGAAAAAGAATTGGCATTTTTGCCACATTTTTTTTTTTTTAGTTTGAAAATTTCACCTTAAAATTCGAAGAATTGTGATTTTTTTTTTTGGAGTTGAATATTGCATGTATCTTGGATGATGATGATTTTTTTTTGAAGATTTTTGATATTGATGAATGATGATGCAATGCATGCATTTTTGTTTTGAAAGAATGGGCATTTTGCCAATATGAGACGTAGATGTATGTTTAGGATTTTTTTTTTGAAAAGTGGGACGGATTTTTCCTCCCCGTTTATGTGTAAGCATGGATGACTATGCATTATGGTATGCATTTTTTTTTTGAAAATGGGACGGAGTTTTTTTTTTTTACTTCCGATAGGGAATGTATTTCTTTTTTCTTTTTGAATGCATTGGGGACTTGCTGAAAATTGTTTCATTTCATGCCAGAAAATGGGGCCATGCTCACCGTATGCTAAAGGTTAATGCCGCTTCTAATTTTTTTTTTTAATGTTAATGCAAATGCAATCTTTTGACATTTTCTCTCTTTTTTTTTTTGACATGTGGCGAAACCGCTCTGTGACGGAGCAGCAATTTCGAACAAAATGTGAAGACTCGAGGATCGGGTGGAGTCTCGACCGACTCGTGGGACCGCTCTTCCGGATCGCGGGTGTGCGAGGAGCTTTGACCGAGTCCGAGATAGGATCGTTGCTCGAGGACGGGGCTCTTGGGAGTTCAAGTCGAGTGCTTGAGGGGACTGGGGTCAAGTTCCCTTAGCGCAAGGGCTTCGATGTTTGCTTTGGCGCAGCATCGGTGGGACGCGACCCACACCTTCCACTTCCCCTCTCGGGGCGAGGCGACCGTTACGCCTTCTGACTTTGCCGTCCAAGGATCACGGGTCCTGCCTCCTTCAAACGGGACGCAGGATCGAAGCCGGCGTGACGGGGCTACAGCGATGCCGATCCGTTGTGCTCTTCTTCGGGATTTTCCCCCTATTCCCAAAAGGGGACCCTGGGGATGGGAAGTATGCCGCGGCTCTACTTTTTTCGCAAGATCCGTGGAGACCAGGCTGAGTTGCGAGGCTGGGGAGGAGAGGACAGCGCCACCGGGACATCGCGAGGCCTTCCCGCTGGTTTACTTTCTCGAGCACGCTCTTTGGTCATGCCGAGGGACAAATGTGTCTTTGCCTTGGCCGAGGTCCTTAGAGGACATGTGAGACGCCTCGGAGATATTTCCCTGGGGGAGGCTTCGGGCCGTTGGCTGAAGTTGTACTTCTCGGGCTCTGATAGGATACTGTTCCTAAGGCCAGTGAGTTTCCTCGCACCGGCTTCCAGTTTGCTCTGGAGGTATAAGCTCTCTTTCGCTTTCTCCTCTTTCCTTTCGAGCACGCACTTTTATTTGCACCTGGATTGTATTTGGATTTTTACCTTTCGCAGTGTACGATGGCGTTGGAGTTTTTCCACGCTCACGGTGTGGCAGGCAGCCTCGAGGTCGTACGTCGGCTCTGGCCATGTGCATCCGGCCGATTGCAATCTTGAAGTCCAAGCATGCCCGGGAGAAGATAAGCTCCAGGGGGCGTACGACTCTCAGTGTACGCGTGATTTGTCTCTTCCTTCGACGGGGAGGCCGTAGACAGATGAGGGGATGATATTCTTCCCCCGGGATCGCTTCCAAAGTAAATGGGCAGCTGAATGGGCGGCGCGAGATCCGGACAGCTGCAGCCGACGGATTTTGAGTGGGGCCCGACTTGCGACTGCCTACTTATCTCAGAGAGAGGGCGACGCGCCAAAGCATGGCGCGAACTCGCCTCAGAGGACACACGTGGAGCTCTCCCGCCTCGATATGATGCACTCCGAGCGATCAGGTCCGTGACCTGGGATGATTACCGAGCGTGCCGAAGACTTCCGACCGACTTCAAGTGGCGCTTATCGAGCGCATGCTGACGCTGGTCTTCGGAGGAGGCCGAGGATGCCTCCAGGTTTTGGAGAGGGAGGGGCTCTGGGATCCCCGCGGCACCTCTGACGGATTTTTTCCTATATCCAGGACGGGTGTCCTGATCAGTGGTGCACATCCCTCACCAGCCCGAGCGACTTCCACGGAGCTTTCCGGCCTCGTCCGGTATGACCAAGGTATGTGCTTTCAACTCTTTTTCCCCCTTTCTTTTTCTTTCTTTTTGTTTCATCATCTCTAAAAGCATCACTTCTTTTTTTTTTGACGCTTTTGCTTTTGCTGCAGCGGAGGTGGTCGTCGAGACACTCGACGAAGCGTGATCGGGGCTAAGAGATTCATACGGATGTGATACGGTCAAGTCTTGCGGGGCACCCTCTAGCCACAGTGGCTGAGGAGACCACTGGCCGGCACCGTCCGACGGAGGCTTCTCCTATTCCCTGAGACTTCTTCCGAGACCCCTCTTTCTCCTCTTCCATTGATCACCGCGGCGCACTGCCTTCCGCTTCGGATCACGTCATTCTTGGGGATCCGCACGGGCGAGGACACGTCTGGCGGCATGGTGGAGTCGTCTCCGCACGTTCAGGAGTCTCGACGCCTTCACTTTCGGGTACGACTTCTTCGGGATCCGGGTTTACCCTATCGAGTGTGCCGGTTGGTCCCGACGAGCCTCTTTACGGAGATGAGGACGATTCTGAGCCCGAGACTTCGGGGCTCTGATGAGCGGGCCGAGTCGCAAGAGGCGGGGAGACATCGGGTCTTTGGAGACTCCGATTGATCTTTTTTTTTGAGATTTAGATTTGTACGGATTATGCACATTTTTTTTTGGATGTAATAATTTAGGATTTTATTTATATTTGTTTGTTTTTTTTTTTTTATGCACACTCTCTTTTTTTTTTTGGAATGTAATAATTTAGGATTTTATTTTATGAATGCAATGCAATATGAATGCAGTGTCGCATGAGCCTTGGTTTTTTTTTTTGCAAGGGGGTTTGGTATATGGGTTTGGTTTGGGAGGTTTTGCAGCGAGTTTCGAGCAACGGGACAGAATATTCCCTCTTTTGGTGTAGCGGCTTGGGCATTGCAATTTTTTTTGGAAAGCAATCCCATCCGCGCGGATAGGAGCCCATCGACATTGTCCTTTAATTTTAGTCCGGACACTGGTCTTGCTTTATTTCAAATTCAAATATCTTCTTGAACCTCCAGTCCAGCTTGACCATTTTCGGGGAGGAAGAGAAAAACCATGGAAAACCTTAGAAAAGCTCCCTCAAAATTATCCCAAAGAGTCCCAAATGTCATTTTTCGACAAGTTCAAGGATTGGTGGGGAAATTATGCATGAGAGAAGGTCTTTCTTTGAAGAACGGTACAAGGTACGATGCTTGTGGTCTCTCGAAAGAATTGGTTCGGATTATGACCTCTTAAGGGCTTCTTCTTCGTTTTGGGATACTAGAAGGCATGTCTTTTGCCTTTCCTTCAACGAGATTGTTCCGTTGTGGAAGAATTTCGGGCCTTGCTTGGAGGTCGGAGGTGGAGGAGATAGCAATTCCTTTGTCCGGAGGAGCTTCTTTTGTTGACAAGTTGTGCAACCTTTCTTCATCTTTCCCCGGAGGAAGCACGAGGCATGATCCGCGGTCCCGACCATTTTGATATTTCCGGTCTTCCCGACAGATTTAGGGGCTTAGGCTTGGTGGATGACGCCTATTGGGATGCCTTTGCACTTTGCATGTTCGGCACTTTGTTCGTGGTCTACATTCCTTCGGGATTTGCCATCGATCTCTGTTGGATGTTGTCGTCCATTGTCGCTGGCGAGAGATGTTGTTCCTTTGATTCTTGGGGAGACTTTTCATGCTCTCGGCGAATTAGCTACCGGACGGCGGTACATGCACGGGGGCAGCCCGTTTCTCTTGACCACTGTGGGCGATGGAGCGTTTGGGGTCCTTCGGAAACCTACTGATATGATCGAGCCTTGGACTTTTGCCGGGGAGAGGTGTTGATGTAGATTTTGATGATCGGGGCTCGTGGGAGCGTTGGATGGCGGAGTCGCAGGCTGAAGATATCGAGATGGTCGGTGCCTCATTGGCGGGTGGAGACTCGAAGAGTGCTTCGGGATGGGTCCCGTGGTTATGCTTAGGGGCTTTCTCGATCCAGTTTCTATATCCTGGCTACGGTCACGAGGCAGTTTGGCTTGGAGCAGGTTCCTTTGGAGGGTTTTGATGATATAGCTATCAGGGTGGTGGCGCCTGTTTCCATGGATGATCCACTCGGTGTTTCCATTTCTTTCCAGTATGGAGAGTACGATGCCTTTCCTCCTCGGGTCATTCTCGAGCGTCAGAGACCGGTGTTCACGACCACTTGGTACTGGATTGGTACGAGGGCATGCAGGAGAGACTCGGGTGACTATTTTGAGACGGCGTGAGGCCATTATGGGTGCGGAGGACCGGTTGTTTCGAGAGGAGGAGGGCCGAGGCGAGGCCAATCCTCATGACGGGAGCGGAGACGCTGTGACCGATTATGAGGCTTACGTCAAGAGACGGGAGAGGAGGGCTCCTATGTTACCGGCTAGGCTACAGGAGATGAGGGATGACGACGCTAGGGCTACTAAGGCCCTGACGGAGGCCGGTTTGATAGACCCCTGTTCCTATACCGAGCTTGGTAGGAGGAGTACCGACATTTTTCCGGTTCGGAAGAGAAAGACTCGGAGGGGAAGAAGAAGGGAGAGGCCGACGAGTGGCTTGGAGTGACTCTGAGGTTTCCGAGTATCCCTTTCTTGCCATGACAGACACATTAGTTTGATTATGTATCTTAGTTTTCTTTTAGCAGGTTGCCAGTTGTAGGAATGAATCGGGCTTAGACTCATCAAAGAGCTTTTAATTTGTAATGAATATTTGAATTGCTTTAGAGTTTTCGAGACGCTTTCATGGTCCGATCAATTGTATTGATGCCAAAGTATGGCTTTTATTTGTGCTTTAGACCGAACCGTTTCCGTGCCTACGTTCCCTCATTTTGAGGAGCTCGGGTCTTCGTAGTTCAAACTGGTGAACTCTTTTTTTGTTTTTTTTTTTTTGGTGCAACCCCGTTTTTTACCTAGGCCGCCCTTTTCGGGTTTCTAACCTAGTTGGGTATTACTGTTTTAGCACTCTTTTTTTTTGTGTTTTTTTTTTTGGTCTTTTTTTTTTTGGTGCAACCACTGTTTTTACCTAGGCCGCCCTTTTCGGGTTTCTAACCTAGTTGGGTATTACTCTTTTAGCACTCTTTTTTTTTTTTTTTTTTTTTTGTTTTTTTTTTTGTTTTTGTTGTTTTTTTTTTGTTTTTTTTTTTACGCGTAGTATACGCATGACTTGTCACCATTCACTGGGTGTACAAAGGGATTCCCGTCGAGGTGCAAGTTGCATGGCGCCTCAGGAGAAGATCTTACGGGACGACATATGGCCCGACCCATACAGGCTCCCATTTGCGAGAGGGTTGATACGGGGTAGGGGCTTTTCTTTTAGAACGAGATCACCTTCTCGGATCTCCCGATGCTTTACTTTCTTGTCGAAGGCTCTGGCCATTCTTCCTTAGTAGGCCCGGATGTGTTCCATGGCCTTCGATCGGCGTTCGTCTAGTAGGGCCAATTCGTCATGGCGACTCGGGAGCCATTCGACCTCGTTGATTTGGCTTTCCAAAGAGTATACGGAGCGAGGGTATTTCCGGCTCGATTGGGAGTACGGCTTCCATTCCGTATGTGAGGCAAAAGGTGTTTCCCCGGTTGCCGTTCGGCGATGTTACGTAGCCCGAGTGCCAGTGTAACTTCTCGGGCCAATCTACGCCTGACGGCCATTTTCAGGATGATATTTTCCGAGTCTTGTTTCTTTGCTTCAACGGCTCCGTTGGTTTGGGGCTGTAGGGTGATGACTTGTGACGGGTTATTCGGAATTCCGCGGAATTTTTCACATTCCCCTTCGAAGTGGGATCCATTATACGAAATGATTTACTGGCAACCCAGTATCGGCACATGATGTTTTCTTTGATGAAGAGGGCAACTTTCTTTGAATTGAGGATTTTGTAGAACTTTGCAGAGCATCCTTTCCACTTCCTTCGAAGAAATCACCAATCTGCGTCTCTTTAGGCTCTTCCGCCGTTCCCAAATTCACACTTGTCAAAATCTCTTCGGCAGCTTGGGCTCGATTTTCCTCTTTCCGGACAACCTGCTTAAAGATTTCTTTTGTTTGATTTTTTTTGTTTAATGTGTCTGCTTCTTTATCTAATGAATTATTATTAAATATTTTTTTTTTATTAATTAATTCATCATTAGTTAAAGTGGCAATCAAGGGATACTCAGAAAGGTTCGTCATTTCATTGAAAACGAAAGGGGGCTGCCGCTTGCTACGGACTTGTAGTCTTCGGGCGTAAGGCCGTCGGACGACCCTAGGGCTCGATCTTAACAGAGAGAGGCGGGAGGACTTGTCCTAGATTGACACAAAGGGACGGGGGACCAATCCGAAGCTTGGTGATCATTTCCTCCTTGGTCGCGGACGGGCTGAGAGTGTTTCCCAATTCTTTAGCGGCATCGTTGTTGGTGGCTCTCATGACTCGGGAGCTGTCTTTGTTTTTGTTCTCCTTTCTCAATTGCCGCTATCATCTCCTCGGATCGAGCCGAGATCAATCAGGTCGGCACTGGACTTCTTCTTCGAACAATTCTTTGCATAACCGAGACCATCCCAATTATCTGAGGGAAATTCCGTGGCCTTAGCTTTTGGCACCGTCAATTCGAACTCGGGTTTCGGGTCTTCCTGGGCGGTAGGAATAAGTGGTTGTGAGCTTCTCGGCTGTTCCACCAGTCGAGCACGCCTACGAAGGTATACTCACTCTTCATGGTAGTGGTAGCCCCGGAGTATCTTGGGTAGGTCCAGGGAACATTCTACGGACCGGGTTAGCCTTGGTTCCTCTGAACTTGTTGAGGCTATCCTGTAGCTTTAGCCATCCTGCCGTAGGAGTGGGCTCTGTGATGTTTCTGGTTGTGTGGGACCCTTTACAAAGTAGTCGGCCAAATTAGGGCCGAAGGGGAGAGATTTGGGATTGTCGGCGGGACCTTTCTGTGGCGGCTTCAAATCTTTTTCCCTTTGCGGTGTCATTGGGGAGGCCTCATATCCCAGGCCGTGGCGAAGTATTCTGTCTCTTTCACTTCGATGAGTTTGAAAGTTCCTTGTTGGGCGCTTCCCTGCAGAGACCAGGTAGATAGCTCATTTTTCTCATCATTTTCAAGACCGGTGGGATTTTATCCCGAGTGACCGTCGGATCTATGTTGCACACTTGGGCCTTGGGAGGCTCGACCGTGAAGCCCGTTAGCATGTGACCTTCCTCGTCATGTTTGATTTCGAGAATAGGTATTCCGCCCGTATCTGTGCCTTCTAAAGTGACTAAATCCCCGTAAATGGTCGTCGGATCCCCATTCGAGACGAATTTCACACACTGGTGGAGGCTTGAGGCGACCCCTTTGACTTGGTGCGGCCAAGGTCTTCCTAGCGGGGCATTGAAAGTAATCGGGATGTCGATAACCTGGAATTCCACAGTATCAATTTCTCGTCCAAACCGAGAGGTCTAAAGTAGCAACTCAGGGCTGCTCGGGATGTTGAGTCGTAAGCTTTGTGTGAGAGAAGAAGGCTTCAAGTCCGTAGTCTCGATATCAAGCAAGCTCTGATCTTTCTTTGGAAGAATGTTCATTCCGGACCCATTATCAACCAGGACCCGAGGAGGCGTCGTTCATCCAGTGGGTGTGATGAAGAGAGGCTCATTATGATCAGCCCCAAATTGAGGGAGGTCGAGATCTGTGAAAGTGATTATGTTCCCGTAGTGGATGTTTCCAATCACTGTACTCACATCATCGGGAGTAGCATCAATAGGCACGAGAGTGCGAGCCAGGCTTCTTCCAGCTTCCACTTATGGGGATAAGACGAAGTGAGTAGAGACCGAGAGGAAATGTTGGTGCTGTGTTTGCTTTAACCAGGGTGAGCACGGGATCCTCTTTTCAGGGTCCTGGAGTTTCGGCACTGCCTTAGCAGACAGGGGCGGCGATCTTCTTTTTGGGTGCTCTCGTGCATGGCCTTCTTATCTCGCTTTAGATTCCCTTGGGAAAATTTGCCCTGGATCGGGTCAACAGATTAACTTCTCATCGCCGTCTCGATCGGATTTCTTCAATGCCGCCAACGTTTGCTGGGAGCCTGTTTGGCTATTGGCCACCGATTCTCGCGAGCCCGGCAACTGATGCGGGCCGAGCTTCGAGCCGCACTCGGCCTTTTCCCCGGGCGGCCCTTATAACTGCTTCCCAAGTCACAGGCTTTTGGGTTTGGGGTTGTGTTGTTGCCCCTTGGATGGCCCACAGAGCTAGGGCGTCTTCCGATTCATTCTCATGGCCGGCCTTGCTCATTGTTATCATGCAACAAGAGTTGCTATTGTTTGGGGTCAGCGGCTTTTCGATTTCTTCCCCGGTATAGTGTGAGCCATTCTTTGTTCCTTTCGTAATATTCAGAGAAATGGAGATGATTATAGGCATTCTGTGTGGGAGGAGCGTCAGGTATCATGCCGGTTTCCGTGACTTCTCTCGGTGAGCCGAAATACATTCGGGAAAGTGATTTCCTCTCTGGGTTCACCTTGACAAGAATTGTTACTTTGCTTTCGGCGGGTTTGATCTCGACAATAGTGATTTTCTCACTGGAGAGTGATGGGAGTCGCCCCTCCTCTTTCTAGGAATCTTCATCTTCAACTATCGGCTAGACAGATACCCGAAAACCCTTTCCCCAAAGCATGGTAGGCAAGTGCTGAATTCTAAGACATCCACGTGCTCGCATCCATGAAACTTCATGGCCTTCATGTCCCTGCCTCGTATTCGTCTTCCGAAGTTTCTTCGTTGTCGCTGAAGCCGATAACCAGCCATTGTGCACGGCTCCCATGGGCTCATTTACGGCATGATTGTTCCAGATTGTTTCCGGATCGGGGCCTCGCCGACTCTTCCGCTCTCGTCATCATCATCGTCATCGCCATCATCGGAATCGCCTTCCCATACCACGGGGATATCAGTGAGAGAGCGACGGTCAAATCTGTTAGGGGAAGAGGGGTGCGTGCGGCCGCGAAGTTGTCATATGCTCCCATTCCCTGGAAGTGATGGTAGCTGCGATTCACTTCTCCTCCCGTAAATTGCGGGGGAAGAGTGAGAGGGGCTGGCACATATTTGACGCCGGGTAGGATATAGAAGGAATCCTCCTCTTCGATTCTTATTGTTCTCGGGATCATATTCGGGCTCTCCCAAAGCCAATTTGCAGAAGTGTACTAGCTCCGAGATGCTCTTCGGCCTCTTTCTTGATAAGCCCGAACATGGTGCTCGCCGGAAACTTTCTTGCTCAATCTTTTCTTGGTATTGTTCTAACCATCTTGTATAAATAGTTCTTTCATGTTACGAGCGGAACGGCCCAGTTCTTCGGTATCGGTTTTCCCTTCACCCGAAAAATAGCGGGCCTCGTATTCTTGCAAGGAGTCTCGACATGAGACCAAGATGGGTCGATTCGTTCGATATCCTCGAGGCCGAGGGGAATCGGTCGGGATCCTCGACGAGGTTGGCTACGGGTATTTGGGGACCTTCATCGGCATCTTCCCCGGGCGTGTGAAGATTCTCCGCATTCAATCATATTCACACGATTATGGTTCCGTGGCGGCTGATTTTTGACTGTGTTGGGTCCCTCGGGGCCTTCCAACTTTCCTTGCTCTATTAGCCTGGATTGCCTTTTCGTAGTAAAGCGGCATTTGTCGGTCGAGATGTCCGTGAGCTTGATGAAAGGCACAATACTTTGTAGTATCCACGGGAGCATTCGGATTGGGTTGGAAATTCTCCAAAGGCCGCAGCAAGCCTTCTTTTACCGGTCCCTAAAGATGTCATTCGGGGGCATCCCAAAATTTTCGAGATTCATGACCCGCGGTGCAGGCTCTAATGGTTTTCTGGGAGCAAAAGGAGTCGTGTTGTTACATTCCTGTCCCGCATAGTTAATCATTTCTTTGCCTTTAGCGGGAGCAGGGGCCGTGGTTTGCGGGGAGGAGCCCGATATGCGTAGGCGGAGTGCACGGCCGGTTGGGCCGATTGTGAGCCTTTTCAAACTTAGCCGCAGAGTTAACCATGGCCCGTAAGTCCGAGTACGGGAAGTGGCGAGGGAGGCTCTCGAGATGTGGTTTCAAGCATGGCGGAAGATGTCCGGTTGTTCCTCTTCGGAAGGAGGGATGGCCATTTCACCGAGTTTCGGATTCCACCGCTTGTAAAAGTCCCCAACATTCTCATCAGACGCCGCATCGTTGTTTGTAGGTCAACCCTATTTGTTTCCCATTCCAAGTTGGCCTTATATTTTTACGTGAAGGCATTGGTAATTTGGTCCCATGTGGCCACGGCTTCGGGTTTCAAACGGAAGAACCACTTTAAGGCACTTTGGACTTCAAGGATAACCGAAATAGTCGGCCACTGGCGATTGGTACATCCTTTGGCTTTCATCGCCAAGGTATACGTGTCCAAATGGGTTTTCTGGACATGCGGTTCCATCAAAGAGATCCAGATTTGGCATCACGAATTTGTGGGGCAAGGGGAACAATGGAGTCCGGCAGAGGCGGAAGGCGTACTTCTTGCGCTCGGTTCGGCGATCCGCGCTTTCATTTCCTTATGTTGTTCCATGAACCGAGCCGAGATGAGGGTCTTGTGGCGGAACCATGGCATTCAAGCTAGTGGCCGAGCTGGAGAGAGGAGTTACCACTTGGAGGCAGACGGGTGGAGGGAACGGCGGCCCGGGACGTAGGTGAAAACCCGTCTGGGCCGAGTTACCACGGGGAGCATGCAGTAGGAGCTGAGCAAAGGGTAGAACCTTGCGGCTTGCGTGGATTTTCAGCGGCAAAGTAGGTGGGGGCAGCCCCGATGTAGCCGGATAACTTGGATTTCAGTGGGGGGCCCGTAAGTAGGCTTGAGTGCGGGGCCGTCTGTCCTGATTGTTGGAATTGCATGGCTGCCATGGTGAAGGTGTGTAACCCGGGGGTACTGCGGTCCCGGATGATTCAGATGACACCGGGATGGAGGCTCGGGTAACCCATAGAAGTCTCGGAGTGAGGAATGGATTTGGTGTGAGGAGCGGCCGAACTAGTACTGTTCGAGGAGGGGCTCGGCGTGGCCCAGAACCAAGTTGTGGTGGCATTCGAAGCGCGGTGTTGCTTTGTGAAGGGTCCGGGATTGATCGGGATTCCGACCGAGGAGGGATCCCGATTACCGTGGCATTCCGAGATAGCCCCAACCATGAGAAGACATTAAAATCTTGATTTTGCCCCATTTGATTTGTGGCTGCCGTCGGCTGCATTGGATCCGGTGTGGTCTCACGTGGTTGCCAGGAGCCGGGCCGACCCGAAAATCGAGGAGCATGGGTTACGGTAGTGGCACCATAGGAGGTGGGTGGCGGCATCTGGTGTAATCGGGCGGCCGAGAGTGGGGTTGGCATCCTCGTCTTCTTCCACGGTGAAGGTGCCATCGGATTGAGGGCGCGGCCGGACCGTGACTCTTAATAGCCTCCATAAATTTGTTTAGGCGTTTGTGCTTCCTGTCGTAACCTCATACGTTACGCTAACCGATTCCACTTTGTTGCTCTGTCGAGGGGTCCGGGAGGTGGAGTGACGTTATCCCCATCATTACCGGTGATGCGGACATTACGAAACCCGGAGTCGGAACAAACGGCGAAGGCGATGACGCTTGACTCTTCCCAGTGATCAAACGGTGACTCGGTGCCCGAAACCAAGCTTTGTGCGGAGGCTGCGGGGAAAGGACACGAAGGTTCAGATGTGCAGGAATGGAAGGAGGGTAGGTGTTTGGGCTTTAGGCTCATGCAACATGCAGTTATTTGTTCACGTTTACTTAAAACACGCTTTATTAACCTAATTGGTTGGAAAAGATTGCTCTTCTTTTCGCAAACTACTGCGATTCTGGATCGGTGGGCCCCGTCACTACGTCTATAAGCCCCTCGTATTCCACTGTATTTCGACCTCCCGGGGTGGACGGCCCGGGCGAGGGTCCTATAGGGCAAGCGGGTCCCACCGACCAGAAAGAAAATGATCCTAGAAGTCGGCGGGTAATCGAGTCTTAACGAGCATTCGATGTAAATTACGGACAAGGCGCGTTAAAGTCAAGATCGTGTCCAGGGCTCGACGAAAAGTCGGCATGATTTGGGCGATAAATGTCCGCTATTGATCTTGACTTGTCGTCGGTTAAGCCGTAATTAGGCATGGAATAACCGTTAATCCTTGATGACTCGGTGTCAATCTTGGGAGTCGGTGTATAATTTGTGCCGGTCGAGCCGAAGTCAAGGCGCCGGTCAATATCTTGGTCAAAGTCTGCGGCGGAAAACCGGCGAGAACTTCGGCCGATTAGCGGCGATTAGGGACCCGAGAGATATTGAGTCGGTATGCCGACAAAGGCTTGAAAGGAAAGGTCTATACACGGACAGGGCATGACACAGACCAGACTAAAAACCAACCGGGTCTCGGACAAAGTGTGTCACGGAAAAGTGCATGGTCGACACGAGGCTCCATGGGATGTTTGGGTAGTCCTGTGCTCATCCGAGAGGCGTAATAAGACCAAACGGACCGCGACAAGGATTTCCCGGGTTAAGGACGTAGTGTGCGGTGTACGGTCACGTGCGCGTAGTGTGCAAGGCGATCTATATTCTTTTACGAGTAAAATAGAGATTTTTTTATGTGTCTTAAAAATATGATGCATGATTTTTTTTTTGGAAATTTTCTTTTTTTTTGAAAATCTTTTTTTTTTGAAATTTTTTTTATGAGCACATAAGCACGTAAGCATGAAAATTCCGACAGTTAGGGACATTATTCCGACAGTCAAAGTTTTGACTTTCTCCGAGGCGGCCAAAACAACATGAAAACTGTGCAAAAAATCAACACACACACAAAAATGATTTTCAAAGCCGGGACGGAAGCTTGACCCTCAAAAGCTCTTTTTTTTTTGAAAACGGTGATACCGGCACGTGGGATTGTTAGACCACAAATTATCCCCGACTCGTGTTAGGAGGCGATAACGGGAAATTTAGTGGTTTCCACCAATATACCGAATACCATTTTTTTATTAAAAAGCTTATGTCCCCAGCGGAGTCGCCACTGTGACGATATGGGAAAAAATTCGGCTTTCTTGCGTTTCTTTGAAAAACCCAAATAAAACCGGAAAAAAACGGAGTCGCCACGCCATTTTAATTTTGAAGGGCAAAACTTTGAAAAAAGCCCGAGATCAGAGATTTAGGTTCGGAGGTCATGTTACGCGTCGGGAAGGACGTTAGTGTGCACCCGACGCGCCTCGTAAAAACGAGTCTTCCAAGCTGAAAATCATTTGTGTGTGTGTGTGTGTGTGTGTGTTTTGGCCAAAATAAGTTGAAACTGGAAAAAGTAAAAATTGGGATGTCTTTTTAAGACTTTAAACTGATCCCATGATTTTTTGGAGAATTTTTGGTTTGAGATTTGGTACTCAAAAAACCTTTTGAAGTTGAGAAGTCACTTCTGCCAGAAGGAAATGGCAGCAGACACCTGATTTTGAAATGGATTCAAGGGTCCTAAAACTTCATAATCTGGATGAACTCAGAGAATGAAAGTTTCTCTAGACTCCTTGAATAAACTTTGTGTGAAAGAAATTTCCATTTTGGAGAAGATTTGAGGGGTCAAAACCTTCTGGAAACCTCAGATATGAGATCTGGATTCCCAGAAGCTGATGAACTAGCCTCTGAAAGAAAAATTGAAAAGAGGAGTTTTACTCACCCAAAAATAAGGTAAAAATATGTCTGGAAAGCTCTTGATGTTGGCTACAAAAAGTGTTTTGTAGTCAACACCAAATTCCAAGTTCATCTGTGTCCAAAAATTAAGACCATGGACTGAGGTCTGGGAAAATTGCTACTGGACAGCAACTTTCCAAGAAAGAAAACAAGATTTTAAGGGGGGTTTTGCATCCATGCTTGTCCCCATTTCCCTAGGTTTTGGTTAGTGATCACTAGACATTTTAGTGGTGAATCAACTATACCAAACCATCCTTGGGGTACATTAGGACTAAGCATTTCATTTGCTTGGGGAGGGGGATTTTACCCTTTGAAATCAAGATTTAGTGCTTGAAAATGGTTTTTTAGGGTTTTGAAAGTGCATTTTTGCAAGTAAGAAAGAAAAGCTTTGAAAATAATGTTGATCTTTATAGAAGATCATCCATGGAGATGGTCTTCCATGGTGATCTTCTTAGATCTAGAGAAAGAAGATGAAAGAACTACATTTTGTAGTTTGAAGATGCATGCATGGATGAGATTTAGGGTTAGGAAGAGGAGGGTTTACCAATCTTCCTTGTGTTCTTGAGTGTTTGGCTTGAGTGTATGAGTGTTTAGGGCTTTAATATGAGAGTGAGTGGATGAGTATGAGTTGGGAAAGATTGGAAAGAAAAAGGTGACAATTCTTGAGAATTCTCACTGTTTTCTCTCTATATTTCGCCAGAACTTCGTTGCATTTGTGTTCTTCCTCCTTATTTTTGTGACTGGAGGGCTCAATTTATAGCCCTCCTGAAAATACAAACATGTCCGCGCGGATGGATCCAGTCGCGTGCACTGTTCATTAATTGCTGCTTCAGGCTTTGGACACAAGGAATAATCTTTTTCAAAATTCAAATTGACCAGCCAGATTATGTTTCCAGCATTGCTATATTTGGTTTTCTTCATTTGTTTTTCTTTTTTGAGATTCTTTTTAAGGTTTAACCTTAAATAACAATGCCCATTTTACCCTCACTTTGTTAGAAATGTTAGGATAGTTAGGAATTGTTAGAAATGTTATAACTTTCGTTAATTTTCTAACGAAAATTCTAACAAGCTCAAATTGGAGCACTTACACCTCTCTTCCACGATTCTCGTCCGTAGCCTTCCTCTTATTAATGGTCCCATCCTGGTTCCAGCTTCTAGTGTACCCCTTGGTCATACTTGACTCTTTCTCTATCCCTTTCTTTTTCTCTTCTCACTTGCTGCGATAACTGTTCACTTCTTTCTCCACTACCCTTGCTCTGTCCAGTACTTGTCCATATGTTAGCAGTAGTAACATAGTGATTCTGTACTTGACCCTGTCACTAAGGCCTGTCTCAAATTTCTCGCCTTCTGTTCCTCATTATCGAAGAAAGTTGGAGCAAACTCCAGCAATTCTGTGAACTTAGCACATTATTCGTCCACAGTCATACTCCCTTGTTCCAATGTCATAAACTCAGCCACCTTAGCATTTCGTACACTAGCTGGGTAGTACTTCTCATTGAAAGATGTCTTGAACATGTCACACGTGTAGTTACCACTCCCTTGTGGCGCCAGCAGTGCGCCTACGCTCGGGTTCCTACCGAGTATGAACTCTCCCTTTCAGCACAAAAGTAGCAAACACCACTTTCTGCTCTGGTGTGCAAGTCAAAGTTTCAAAAGTCTTTTCCATGTTCTTGATCCAATCATCAGGCTTCTCCTGTGGATTTCCATAAAATGCATCTGGGTTCCTCCTCTGAAATTGCTTTCGAGGGTCTCTCAATGGCACTTGCTGTGGTTGTGGCTACAGTTGAGCCAAACCTTCCACTACTTGACCGATTCCAGCCACTATCTACGTCAATGTCTGCAAAAGATTCGCTATATTTGGGTTTGACAGCCCATTGTTATTACTTCCGCTGTTGACATTATTGGTACTTCTAATTCTGTTCCTCGACATCTGAGGATAATATAATACCCTCATCAGTATTACGAATCCAAAATACTATTACTCACGCCAACACTAGAAATACTCAATGCTTAATACTTTTATACTATAAACATAGGTCGTCTTAACAGACTAAACATTTATGTCATAGGTCAATTCACTAGACAATTGGTCGTTTCAATAGACCGCCATTACTCTCATAAGTCATTTCAATAGACTTATTGGTCGTTTCAACAGACCAACACTACTTTCACAGGTCATTTCACTAGACCAGTTATTATTCTCACTTGGCCATTTCAATAAGCCGATTACTATTCACATTGGTCATTTCAATAGACCAATCTTTCCCGTTCCGGCTAACACACTTGTTAACACTATGGAATAAAACTCAATCAAAACATAATTCAAAATACGGATTACACTTTATTTCATAAAAACTTTGAATGAAAACAAATCAATTCTCGAGTTCTTGCTACTAGAACTAGAATACTACTAACTACTATCATTTTCTAGAAATAAAAGCAAAACACTCCACTTTTCACTTATGGTATCAGATTCTTCCTAGGCCTTTCCCTAGGTCTTCCACTTGGAACTTTCACTTTCTTGTTGGATCCCTTTGGTCTTCATCGGGACCTACACACTGGTGTCACTAGTGGATTTAACTCCTTCCATCATTGCCATCAATCATAATTGGAGCAGCTTCACTACCCTCAATGTTTCTAGCTATTTCCTCTATTAGATCATCAACTGCCAAATCCTCCCCGTTTGGTACCTCAGGTTCTACTGGTTTTCCTTGTTCATTTCCCCCAACCATTGTTGCCTTTAATTCTTGTAACTCATGGTACCAATCGTATGCTTGCTCTCTAACCTTATCACAATAGTCTTCGGTCTCGACCAAAGTTTTCCTCGTCTCTGCCAAATCCTTCAGAGGTTTGAACCACCCTCCTCTAGCTTGGTTCCACTTTCCAATCATATTGTCCACCCTTTTCTTTTCAATTCTCACCGCCTTACTTAGCTTCTGGATCCTCGACACATACTTCCTGGTCATCCTTTCACTATGCACTCTAGGCCTCAAGTTCTTCTTCATAGCATTACTAGGTCCGTCCATTTCCTACAATCAAGACATGACCACTATTAGTATCATATGGAATCCCAAAATGTATAAATAGTAATCGCAACTCACACCTTCAAAACCCAAAGGTAAATTCTCTAGATTACTTGAAGAATCTAGTTATACTCCCAAGGAAATCTTATTCTAGGTTCTTTCCCAAAATAGTAAGGTCTAGGTAAACCCAATAATGACTAAGCACTACTTTCTTCCAATAGCCCTCAACATCTAATATTTCCCATGTGACCTAAAACCTTAGCTCTAATACCAACTGTAACGACCCCAAAACTCCAACAATATAAATAATCACTAACCATAAATAAATTCCCAAAATATGGGTATCTCAAACGTCAACCGTAATCATAATTCATTACATAATAAATGTCATTCAATGCTAACGGCTAGTATAACCCACTAGCTCCAATTCAAATCTTCGATTATTAAATAACCCCAACTCTTCATAATACTGCCGCTAACCTTGTGACCAATCCTTTCTCCTACTCTTTACCTGGGAGGAAAAAAAAAGGGGTGAGCGAACAATGCTCAATAAGTTCATACGGAATCTCTTCGGGTTCTAGGAAGAGATGACCGAAAGAACGGAGCCAATCGAACACTCAACGAGTGGATAGTTATAACAATTTAAAGTACAGTTACGAGTACGATAAAGAAAGATACTTCTCAAATAAACAAGTTGTGACACTATCACAAGAATAATAATGATGGAGACTGTATTCACATAAGTCCGTCAATTCCACATAAATGATACACCTTTTCAGGGTGTTCTTTTAATAAGAGACCTTACGCCTTTTCAGGGCGCTCCCTTATTTTGATATATCATGATAATCAAGAATACTTCATCAAGTAGTATACAAGTGTCTAAGTCATTTTTAATCAGGCTAGACAATTTCCAAAGAAGTCCTTTTCAATCGGACTAGTTCCTGCTAAGTCATTTTTAATCAGATAAAGCCAACTACATCCTTTTCAATCCGATATAGCAATTTCCACGCATAGTGCTCATAGGTACAAGAACACATTAAACAATTCCAATTACCATGGATACCCATTGAACAATACACATCAAGGGTAAGATATTCCAAAAGACGTTCATATCGAAGGAATATTTAGAAAATAACTACCGGCCACATTGGTAGTATACACTTTTATAAAATCAGGGAATCCTATCACAGTAGTATACACTTTTATAAAATCAGGAAATCCTATCACAAATGATGAATACTTTCAAGTACTAAAGAACGTAGTCCCTTACCTTGATTGCTTGCACGTTCCTTGCAACAATCCTCGCACGAATCTATAATCATGCAAAAATGTTCTCTTAGGCTAAAAGTACTTCCTATTTACTTAACCCATAAACTATCTTCAATAGCCTTGTTGACCTAAGAGTTATCATCTTTTAACTCCTCTAAAGGTTAACCCCTTACCTCTTTAGGTTTACCAAAATACCCCTAGGTTTCTAGGTTCAAAACCCTTTTAATTCCCTTCAATCCAATTTACACACTGTTTACACCTTTTTCAGCACACACAAACACACACAAAAAGATCAACTTGGCGCGGACTTTTTCTTGGTGTAAAGGTAACTGTCATTAGTACTTCACCCAAAAAGAAAGAAGAAGCTATTAATCATCTTGGCGCGGACTTTTTCTTGGTCAGCCGTGACGAAGATCAGATGCAGGTGTGGTACCTTTGTTGAAATTAGTAAAGTTTGTGTTATTGTGTACTGATGCTGAGATCCGGGGTTTGTACGGTCTGACAGTATAGAAATCCGGCTTTTATAGTAAATGGTAAATGTTTGTAGCAATATGAGTTACATATTATTCGAATTTATGTATAGTAGCCTATACAAGTCCCAAATCCTTGATTTTGCTCATGTTAATTTCTGACAAAAGTATATATAGAGAGAAAGTTGATAGAAAATAACAAGTGGATTGTTATTGTGAATTAACAAGTGGGTCCTACACTCCTATTGTCCATTTTAAAAATAAATTGCACTTCCCAAAAATAAATTATGATAAAATAAAATCAAAATGAGAAAAAGTGTTTAAGACATAAGAAATACTACAATTGATTAATAGTAAAGGTGGGAATATTACTCTGAAACAAGATTAAGACAAGTAAAGATGATTACAAAGTTAGTTGGCACGATATTAATTCCAGAGAATTGTTATATAGACCCGTAAAATTATTGAGTAAATCCGTAATTTTAAAATTTCAAAATTGCCATATAAAAGGAAATGACTCTAATACCCTTAAATCCATACACCCATTTTTATATACTTTTTTTTAAAAAACTCATTGTTAATCTCATTACTAAATATTTCTTCACTTTCTAAACATATAAATGTGTTAAATTGTTGTCTTAAATATTCTGTTTTCCTGTTCAACCAGATTTTGATGATTTTTTTGCTCAGAATCGGCCACACCCGGTCGAAAAAACAAAAAAAGTTCGGCCACACCCAACCGAACCATTAATAAAATTCGGCAGCTACCGACCGATTTTTGGGATTGGTTCGGCCGGTACGGGCCGAAATTTTTACTTTAGGAAAAAAATTCAAATATTTTGGCCTATTATTTGGGTATATAACATTGTTTTGACATGAGTTTTATAAAAAAATTAAAAAAAAAACCCTAAATAGAACTTTCGGCAAGTTGTTCAAACTTGAAAATTTATTCAAGAAGTTCGGCAGGGTGTGGCTGAACTTATTTAAGAAGTCCAGCCGGGTGTGTTTTAACTTATTTAAAAAGTTCGGCCAAGTGTGGCTGAACTTATTCAAGAAGTTCGGCTACTACTGGCCGAACAGATCTATAATTTCGGTCAGTACTGACCGAGCCACCACAAACCCAAAATTTGAAACAAATTGAACCCAAAAATTCTGAAATTGAAACATTAATCGAACGAATTAAATCATAGGAAGTAATTTTCGAATGAATTTAATCAAAATTACCTTGTTTCCAATGTTTCTCTCTCTAAAATTCAGTAAACGTTGATGAGTGTGGGTAAGTGAGAGAGAGTGTTTGGTTAATGGGTGTGGGTGGGGTGGGTGGGTGAGAGATAAGGTATAAATGAGATAAGGGGTATAAAGGGAAAGAGAGGGGTTTGTTTTAATTTTTGGAGGGTGAATTTAATGATACGAGTTTACTCAACAACTTTATGGGTCTATATAACAATTCTCTTAATTCCATGATTGGTAGTTGGACTTGAGAGAAAAGTCAGAAGAAGGTTGGCTATTGATGAGCCAAAGCTTAAGGCTCATGCTCAAACCGAATTGTAAAAATGACAAGTCAAAATGAACCGGATCAAGGCATGGTGACAAGCCCAAGATCACCCATGCAGTCTCCCTCCAAACCGCCCATGCGGTTTCCTTCCTATCCGCCCTTGTCCTTCTCCCCCTATCCTCCCTTGTGCTTCTCATCCCATTCTCCCCTTGTCCTTCTCCCCCTATCCTCCCTTGTCCTTCTCATCCCATTCTCCCCTTGTCCTTCTCATCCTATCCGCCCTTGTCCTTCTCATCCCATTTTGCCCTTGTCCTTCTCATCCTATTCTCCCCTTCACACCGTCACCCGCATTCGCCCTTCTCCCCTCAAACCGCTTATGTGTGGTTTCCCCCTAGGCCTCCTACTGCCTTCACCCCAAATTCCTCCATTCCTCATCCTTTTGTTTTTCCCTTGGCCCATACAATCTCCCCACATCACCTAGTGGCGGTTTCCCCCTTAACCGAGTATCACATATGAGGCTTGCCCCAAGTCTTTCTCCCACTATCTTCTTCCCTTGAGCCTAAGCGGTGTCATCTCCCCCATGAAGCCCTTAGCACTTCGCCAAGAACCTTTCCCACACACCGAGCTGAACACATCGATATCTCATGAGACATACCGCAATAGTTGGCTTACTCATAATTTCTTACCATCATACCTCTCCAATGAAGAGCACACCACCTCTAAGGAAATGTCCCCATACAATTTCCTCCTATCCAACTTGTAACGACCCTAACCCTAGGCACTAATTTAGCATCCTATTATGTGCATTTTATGATAATTGTTAGCTTTATGTGCTTATTTTATGTCTTTGACTTTCATAAAAATTTAAGATGATTATGAGATAACTTTAAGGCTTTAGGGTTTAATTGGAAATAAAATAAGGTAGTATGGTGGAGTATAATAAAATAAATAAATAAAATATTATGAGACGGAGAGGTGTCTTTGTGTAAAGAATAGAAGTTAAAGTGTTAGATGTAATTCCTTGGATTTTGAGGGGCTTAAGTGGAAATGTTAAATTATTTCTTTACTTAGTCAAGGGGAAGCATGGGAGACCATACTTCTTACTTTTTCCCATCACCTCCTTCCCTTTAACCTCCCCATTTCCTCAATCATCTTCTTCATTCTCCTCATTTTCCCCATGGAAATCCACCCTTAGTTCTTCCCTTCCAAAATTCATAATAAATTCAATTCCCTTCCATTTTTCAATCCGTTTGCATATTCTTGATCGTGGCGGCGAGGGAAGCGCATCAAGCCCGGAAAATAAAGATTTCGTTTCACATCATTTTAGTAAGTTATTATGACTTCCTTCTAATAATTGCTCACTTTATGTGTTATTGAATCTCTTGTTGAAAGAAAAGGATTTTTGGTATTTTGAATAATGTTAATTGAGTTGAAAAGGTTTAGTCAAGGTTGAATTGATTTTGGGTTGTAAAATGGTGATCTAAGATTGAAAGAAGAATGATATAGAGTAATTGTGAATTTAGTCAAGTTATTTACTTGGGAATGAAAGGAATTAGGACCTAAATGAGCAAGAAGGAAATTTCTAGTATGTGGGTTTGTTAAGTGGGTTTTTGGTGAATTAGAATCCCTTTCTTGAAGTTTGAAATGGGTTGGAATGGTTAATTTGAGGTTTGGTCATATTTATTCTAGTTGTGATGAAAGAGTTTTGGAAACATTTTATTTGGGTTTTTAGAATAAATGAAAAATAAGTTCGAATGACTTTTGTGAGTTGCAAGTTGTTACAATTTCTTTCCTTGTATCTTCATATGTGTGTATAAATGGATTCTTATAATATACTTGTTGTTGGTGAATTTGATCAAGTTAGTTGCTTGGGAATGGAAGGAAGTGGAAATTAATTGAGTAGAAGACATTAATAGTATGTGGGTTTAGTTAAAATGGGTTGGAATGGATTATGTGAAGTTTGGGTATAATTTGATAAGTGTAATGAAGGTGTTTCAAGAGGAAATGGCTAGTATGGTTCCTTTTAAGTGCTGCCAAAAATCTGCATTTGGCTTGGTTGGAAACAAAAAAATTGTAGATTGCTGAAGTTACAGCTTCTGTCCTGCAAATTCGTGAAGGGCACGAGTCGTGCCCATTGGCACGAGTCGTGCCATGACCCAATTCGTTCCCACGAGTCGTTTCTTGGAAGCCCATTCGTTCTGATGAGGAAGATGCTATTAAGGCACGAGTCGTGCCATTGGGCACGAGTCGTGCCCTGCCCAGTTTTTGTAGATGCAATTTTAAGGCCAATTATCCCTAACCAATTAATATGTATTTTAACCAATTGAACATTATAATTAAAATTCAACATATGGACTATCGAATGATGTCTTCGCAACCAATTGTTAATATAGGAAAGTTGATTATTTTCTTGGCCAAAGGACGTGGAATAACGTATTATCCTTGAACTCTAAATTGGGATATTTCTTGTATTTGTGATTTTTATATCATAACTTATTATAGTAAATGTGTGGACCTTGTATGTTGCACATTTTGGACTCATTAATATATTCCGATATAAATGCTAGGATTCCCTACTTTGGAATTCCTAAATTGTTTTGGAATTGGCTCGAGGATTTATAGCCGTTGTGCTAATATGTTGAATACTTGTTATAGTATTTCTATCTTTATGATATTCTATTGTTGTAGGATTCCCTACTTTGGAATTCCTAAACTGTACTTGTTGAAACAAGGATTTATAACCGTTGTGCTAATATGTTGAATACTTGTTATAGTATTGCTATCTTCATGATATGCTATTGTGGTATGTATCCCTACTTTGGATCATACAATGTTTGGTTAAGCAAGTATGTTATTACTGTGCTTAGTTATGAAAGTCCAGCTGGTATTTGTTTGTTGGGCTATGTTATGGAATTATAATGGCACCTAGCCAAGTTCATTATAATTCGTACATTGGTAACCCGGATTTGTCCCCCTTGTGTGGGATTAGTGGGCTAGCATCTCCTTTTGAGGAAGATGGTCTAGTTTCACTGGGGATACGACTGTGTGTCAGAGTCCCTATGGTACTGTTATTATTTATGGTTCCGAAACCGCTTCATCAACCGTGCTGCTGCTTGGATGTGTATATCCTTTTGGAGATAAAACCTTGGCTCAGTATCCTTCTAAGTGTTACTTTATCATACTTATGTGTTGTGATATATTCATAATGAGCTGTTCATTGTTTCCAACCGGTATGGGACGGTTGGCGGCAGGGAGCCTCTCTTATTATGTGGATATGTCTTTTGATGTGTTGCATCTTGTTTGGCATCTTGCTGCATTCATAATAGCTTATTGAGATTTATTCTCACCCCTTCCCCTTTTACTGTTTTAGATTGTGCTGAGACAGGTGACCTGAACCGGTGAGGCCGGGGATAAGAGTGTGGACTTTTGCTTTTGGGACTTGTCAGGTTATGTATATGAGTAGGTTGTCTGGGAGTATTATTAAGTATTACTCTTTTGAAATTTTGGAAAGTTGTATATAAAACTATTTTTTAAATCAAAGTTATTTGGGATTTTCGATGTAATTGATCAGATTATGGTTTATTGAAGTTGTTGTTGAAATTCCTTCAAGTGGAGATATTATTAGTTGATTTATTTTGGCAGTTTGAGAATTGGTTTTCTTGTAAGATGAAATAAAAGTTTTAGATGGGTTTTCTTAGTTTGGGCTTCTCAAGCTCGGGACACGCGTTAGGTTCCGGGTTGGGGTGCTCACAGTTGGTATCAGAGCTTAGTTTAGAGGTCAAGGGTAGATGTCTAAACTAAGGGGGAGTGTGTGGTAATTGACACCGAGTGTTTAATGCAGGAGTTTGTTCTAATGTCCGAAAGCAATGATGACCAGCGAAAGGTTCTAGAAAATGAAGGATTTGGGGACATGTAGAATTTAGAATGAAGAGATGATAAATTTATTCAGGATGTTTGTACAGAATATAGGAACTCGGGGATCAGTACTGAATCAACCTGAAGGATGTTTAAATGGTGGCCTCACAGTCATGGTATTTTAGTAATGAATTAAAATAGTCTTGGGTTGAATATGGGAAATGTTACAGGTGGGTTGGTACATTTTACTTGAGTTGAAATAGTTAAATTAGTTGGGAGGTGGTATAGTGAAGTTTTGGTATGGTATGGATGTTAAAAAAAAATTATAATAATAATAATAAAAAATGATTTAAGTATGTGGTATTGTTTAGGGTTCCTTCTAATGAAGTTGGCTAAGTTGTAAAGTTGTTATATATGTTAGATGATGCTATTATTACCGTATAAATGATTATTGATAAGTTTGACAATTTGCTTGGCTTTTGAAATAATGAAAAAGGGTTTGAAAATGAGTAGAGTGATGGTTTGGTAAAATATGGGTTGATAATTTAAAAGGGTATTATAAAAGTTGATATATGGTGAAGGGAGTATTGTTGTGTGGCTTGTAATATGTAAAAATAATGAAAATAACTAGGGTAGTGGGTGAATGAATATGGCAAATAGTGATAATATGATATGGTTTAATGTGGAAAGATAGGTTAATAGGGTTATATGGCTTGGAGGAAGTATGTGGTATCATTTGAGAACTTTATAATTAAAGTTGACTAAGTGGTATAGTTGTTGTTGAATTGTGGTTATATATGGTATATGATGTATTAGGTGATATACATGGGGGTTGTAATGGTTAGTCAATTAATAGGACTTTGGAAATAAATAGGAAAGAGTGGTTTTGGAATGATTGTGGTAAGGTTGATATTCAAAGTTATTGGAAATTATGTATCCATTTTAGTTAAGTTAGAATGATCATGAAAGGATTTGAAGAAAGATTTGGTAATAGCAATGTTGTCTAGGGAAAAATGGTGTTGTAAAGTGAAGGTCTAAGGTCGAGTATGTGTTTCGGGTCTAGGAGAGATAGATCCCTCAAAGGTCACTAGAGGTATATTAACTGTCTCAGGAGTTAGGGGTCATATTTTTATAGATCATGTTTCATATCAATATGTTTGGCATAACATTTTGCTTATATGTGACATACATTGCTTGAGGTTTCTGCTCTTATGAGAGAGTACCTCAAATCTCCTTTGGTTTACCACGATGGTGATGTGGTTATAGCTGGGCATGTATTGCCAGTTGGTTTGGTATGAATCCCAATTTGCGATTTTGAGATATACTTGACCTGGGTGGGTAATTAGTTGTTGCGCACTGGTAGACTATCATAAGAAGTGAGTCTCCTTTTCTATACCTAATTTTCTTATATTAGTATTGGATATAGATAAACTTTTATGTGGTATTCTTGTTATATATAGGCATTAACGGTGGAAAATTTTGGTTAAAAGTGTGAAGGGTAATTGGTATGTGTTAGACTTGCATAAGAAGTCATTCTAAGAATTTTATGTTCTAATTGTGAGTAGATGGTAAATGTGCCTCCATCGGAGTATCCCATGTGTTGGTTCTGGGTATGATAAGCAGAATCTTAATCCTTATTTTAATGGCTTTATGGTAATTAGGATTGATGACCTCTTTGTTTAATTAAAGTTACGAGGGGATCATGAAGATCATTTGTGAGTTGTGTTATTTGTCTTTAGAGGGAATTCATCGTTTGAGAAGTTTAGCAAGTGTGAGCTGACTCGAGAAGATTTCAAATTTTGGGTTCTATAGTCTTAAGCTCGGATGTTACCATGGTTCTTACGAGGATTGAGTCTGTGGTCCTTGGGTTGGCAAGAGCTACCGGAGGAGTATCAAGGAATTCTTGAGAGTTGTAAAATCGTTGGTTTAGTTAACTCGGAAGGATATATCAATGGTGTAAGATGTAATAAGGGTAAATCATATGGATAGAGATGGAGAATAGATTGACTATAGATCCAATCCTTACCTTACCTAGTGGATGTGAGGACTTCGTGAATTTTAAATGCATATTAAAGGAAGGTTAGGTTGTGATATTATGCAAAGTGGGAAAGTAATAGTGTATGTTTCGAGGAAGTTAACTTAGATAAAGCGGAATTTTCCTATCCTCTACTCGGAAGTGGCTGCAATTAATTTGCGTTATTTAAGTGGGAACCTTATCTTTTTGAAGCCCCGTTTGAGATTGGTTACCAATCCTTTGAGTCGCAAGGTGAGATAGTATTGCAAATATTCAAGTTAGACCTATAGCATATGGAGACCTTAGGGGAAGTTCAACAATGATTCAGAATTTAAGAGAATTATCGGATAGTTTCAAGATGGAAAGACCAAAGATTTTGTATTGAATTAGGATGGAAGTTTAACCCTCAACTCAGAATGTGTGTACCGTTCCTGTAAGAGATTAGAAGACTATCCAGATTCTTGAAGAATAGGTTGTGTGTTGTGTGATGGATTTCCTTTCAACTTGAAAAGTTTAATTAACCTTAGCGAGTTTGCATATAATAGCAGTTTTTAGTTTAGAATTGAATTGGTACTGTATAAAGCTTGGCATGGAAAAATTATTTGCATGACCCCTCGTTTGGAGTTCTTTAACTAATGTGGATTAAGTGGAATTGACTTATGCGGGAGAATCGTTGGGAGTTAGGAATTGAAATCCTAGAGTACTCGGGTTGTGAAAGGGTATAGAAGAATCATACCATTAAGGAAACTATTTTAAAGTTGTAATTTGAAATGCGTGGGAAGTAATCTTTGTTATGTGATCATTAAGGTAATCAAGTTTAAAATTCGGGATAAATTTTCTTTAAGGGGGAGTGAGTGTAACGAACCTAACCCTAGGCACTAATTTAGCATCCTATTATGTGCATTTTATGATAATTGTTAGCTTTATGTGCTTATTTTATGTCTTTGACTTTCATGAAAAGTTAAGATGATTATGAGATAACTTTAAGGCTTTAGGATTTAATTGGAAATAAAATAAGGTAATATGGTGGAGTATAATAAAATAAATAAATAAAATATTATGAGAGGGAGAGGTGTCTTTGTGTAAAGAATAGAAGTTAAAGTGTTAGATGTAATTCCTTGGATTTTGAGGGGCTTAAGTGGAAATGTTGAATTATTTCTTTACTTAGTCAAGGGGAAGCATGGGAGACCATACTTCTTACTTTTTCCCATCACCTCCTTCCCTTTAACCTCCCCATTTCCTCAATCATCTTCTTCATTCTCCTCATTTTCCCCATGGAAATCCACCCTTAGTTCTTCCCTTCCAAAATTCATAATAAATTCAATTCCCTTTCATTTTTCAATCCGTTTGCATATTCTTGATCGTGGCGGCGAGGGGAGTGCATCAAGCCCGGAAAATAAAGATTTCGTTTCGCATCATTTTAGTAAGTTATTATGATTTCCTTCTAATAATTGCTCATTTTATGTGTTATTGAATCTCTTGTTGAAAGAAAAGGATTTTTGGTATTTTGAATAATGTTAATTGAGTTGAAAAGGTTTAGTCAAGGTTGAATTGATTTTGGGTTGTAAAATGGTGATCTAAGATTGAAAGAAGAATGGTATAGAGTAATTGTGAATTTAGTCAAGTTATTTACTTGGGAATGAAAGGAATTAGGACCTAAATGAGCAAGAAGGAAATTTCTAGTATGTGGGTTTGTTAAGTGGGTGTTTGGTGAATTAGAATCCCTTCCTTGAAGTTTGAAATGGGTTGGAATGGTTAATTTGAGGTTTGGTCATATTTATTCTAGTTGTGATGAAAGAGTTTTGGAAACATTTTATTTGGGTTTTTAGAATAAATGAAAAATAAGTTTGAATGACTTTTGTGAGTTGCAAGTTGTTACAATTTCTTTCCTTGTATCTTCATATGTGTGTATAAATGGATTCTTATAATATACTTGTTGTTGGTGAATTTGATCAAGTTAGTTGCTTGGGAATGGAAGGAAGTGGAAATTAATTGAGTAGAAGACATTAATAGTATGTGGGTTTAGTTAAAATGGGTTGGAATGGATTATGTGAAGTTGGGATATAATTTGCTAAGTGTAATGAAGGTGTTTCAAGAGAAAATGGCTAGTATGGTTCCTTTTAAGTGCTGCCAAAAATCTGCATTTGGCTTGGTTGGAAACAAAAAAAATTGTAGATTCTTTGAAGTTACTGACTCTTCGTCACCTGCAAATTCGTGAAGGGCACGAGTCGTGCCCATTGGCACGAGTCGTGCCATGACCCAATTCGTTCCCACGAGTCGTTTCTTGGAAGCCCATTCGTTCTGATGAGGAAGGTGCTATTAAGGCACGAGTCGTGCCCTGCCCAGTTTTTGTTGATGCAATTTTAAGGCCAATTATCCCTAACCAATTAATATGTATTTTAACCAATTGAACATTATAATTAAAATTCAACATATGGACTATCGAATGATGTCTTCGCAACCAATTGGTAATATAGGAAAGTTGATTATTTTCTTGGCCAAAGGACGTGGAATAACGTATTATCCTTGAACTCTAAATTGGGATATTTCTTGTGTTTGTGATTTTTATATCATAACTTATTATAGTAAATGTGTGGACCTTGTATGTTGCACATTTTGGACTCATTGATATATTCCGATATAAATGCTAGGATTCCCTACTTTGGAATTCCTAAATTGTTTTGGAATTGGTTCGAGGATTTATAGCCGTTGTGCTAATATGTTGAATACTTGTTATAGTATTTCTATCTTTATGATATTCTATTGTTGTAGGATTCTCTACTTTGGAATTTCTAAACTGTACTTGTTGAAACAAGGATTTATAGCCGTTGTGCTAATATGTTTAATACTTATTATAGTATTGCTATCCTCATGATTGTTTTGGTAGAAAAAACAATAATGCAGAATCTTAACTTTGACAAGTGTATGGATTTAAATAACAAGGAGGGGACTATGGAATTCGATTAAATGGAACAAAGACATGAAAAGAAAGAATGACACAATGATTTGTTAACGAGGAAAAACCTTAGAGATAATAACCTCTTCGGAAAAAACCCCGGGAGTTAGGTCTCCAACCTTAAAAGTTTCACTATGATAATTGATGTTACAACCACAGAAGATGATGGAGAGGATTACAAATGAGATGTGTGTAGTGTGTGTAAAAGAACGTGTGTTTTTCCAACTCCATCTACCCTTAAATAAGATTAACAACTAACGGATAGGAAGTAGTTCCTAAAATCTCGGCATCCAAGTTTATCCTTCCAACGTCCATAAGACTGAGTCCACTTTGCCGTTTGAAGAGAGGTTGAACGTGTTTGAAAGAGTTCCGTGTTTATCTCTCTTTATTACTGTAAAATAATAATAAAAATAAATTAGTAAATATGAAGTAATATTACAGTGGCATAACATCTTGACATGCAGGAGCAACTGGAGATGTCACCATGCTAGAAAATACCCACAACAATTTGTCCCCAAAAATATTTGTCTTTCTTGGCAACTGAAAAGGCAAATATTTTTCTTAATAAATACTTCAACTGCCAGCTTGCATGATTGGATGGGTAAGGATACGTGGAGGCAATGGATGGTTGGGGAGTTAATTTAGGAAAAGTAGTTTTTGGAATTAGAGCTCTTTTTTAATTTAAATAACCGCTTGGATGGCTCCTTAATAAGCTTCTCAAGCCTTCCATTTCGCTCCTGCTTGCTACGGCGCTGTTCTCTGCAAGGTAAAAATTTCTTCATTTCTTACTTTCATCCATTGTTTGCATCTCTCTTTTGTTTGTCAACCATGGGTAGGACTAGTGGAGTTCGTCCAAAACTAAGAGTGCCCCGATCCCACAAGGTCCCATAGAGATTAGCCTTGATGATTTTGTTTGTGAAAATCTCCTTGCAAAACCGGATGAGGAGACTTGTTTGTTTAGCGATGCCCAAATTGAGTCACTAAAACAACAATGCTACTTCCCTAAAGGTGCAATCTTTCACCCTTTTTCTGTAAATCTTAGGTCCGACTTTGTTTCCAACAAATGGATTTGTTTTCTTGAGTATCCCTTTCTTCTAGGGTTTAGCTACCCCTTCCCTTCGTTGGTTTCTGAATTTTTTCAAAAGACTCAACTTGCTTATCCTCAACTGATTCCCATGGCTTGGAGAATTTTTGCTTTCATTATCAAAGTGAACAGGGAGAATGGTTTAAACCTAGGGCTTCATGAGATAGCCTATTCATACGATCTTCAACCTTTTGGTTCAAAAAGATATCTTTTTAAGAAAAGGTCAGGTAGGAATTCCTTAATGAGCACCACATCTTCGAGTGATAGGGGATGGAAAAATAGGTTTTTCTTTGTTGATAGGGCATCCATTGAAGAAGGGAATGAGGTATCAAGCGAGTGGAACAAGGGAGGTACTTGAATTCCTAACTTTATGATTTTCTGTTCTTGAAACAAACTGAAATCGTAATTGCTCTTACCTTTTTTCAGATATTGACTGGGGAGAATTATTCCCACCGGCTGAAGACACCTTGGCAAAAGTTGATGAATTTTTCAAGCTTCCCTGGGACAAGAGATCTCCTAGGGGACTACTGGAATCACCTCTGGTTGTTCCGGAAGATCAAAAAGCATCAACCTCCGTCATTATGTCTACAGGTAAGCATGTTGTCTATTTACTTTAGTTTATCAATCTGATGCATTATACTTCTTGACAATATTCATATGTCAATGCAGTTTCCAAACCAGTTGTTTCAGGATCAGATTTTGATCTTGACGACATGAAGCCATGTTTGAAGACTCCGCTCTTAAGATAGATATGAAACCTCCGCCTGTTCCTAAGAAGATCCTGTTTTAGATGAGAGAGCAGGTATGGGCTCTAGGGTGAAAAAGAGAAAGGCTATTCAAGAGGAGGTAATTGATGTTGGAGATACTTTTGAAGGAATGCCAGTAGGAGAGTTCAAGAAAAAGTGTATGAGTTTTGCAGCTGGGGTAAGATGTTACTAACTAGGTTTTGACTGATTCAAAAGTTTTTATAACACCTTTTGATGTCAAGTTATTATTTTACAGGCAGTAGGGTATTTGGAAGATTTGGTAAAAGAAATGGAGATGCTGAGGAAGAAGTCTAAAGGCGATGTTGCTTTGGTTAAGAAGGAGAAGATAATGTTAGAGAACAAGGTGAAGGGGCATGAAAAGACCTTGGAGCAACAAGTTAAGACGTTGGAAGAAGCGAGGAGAAGACGATAAAGGACCTATTGAACAGTTTGGCAAAAAGTGAGGAAGATCACCTTAAGGAGATTGCAGAAGTGAAAGGTTCTTGCAAATTGGCTGCTGCTAAAACCGTTTCCCAGTGTAAGATCAAGATGATGGAGGAGTTCCTGGAAGGAAAGGCTCGGAATTTGGGATATCAATAAGGAATATGCCTACTTCTCCAAGGCGACGGGTGAGCCGGTAGATGAGGGTGAGGTGTCATCAAGCCCACATGAAGCAATTGCAAAGGATGCAACGAGAGGTTGGAGAAGTTACTCCCAAAGCAACACACGAGGCGGACGCCATACGAAGAAGGTAAAACAAGTTCGTTTTATTTTTCTTTTCTTGGTATTGCGGGTGGAATCCCAAAGACAATTTTAATTTGGTTGGTTATGTAATAGGTCCATAAGGACCGAAGACAATTTCTTTTACGTGTTGGGTTGGTCCAACACTTTTGCGTTTTAGCTTTATCAGCTTGGATGTTGGATTATTGTCTTAACTTTTAGGGATGTTCTTATGCTAGTTTTAGAAAAAAATTATGGTTTGGTAATTTTCAAGCATGTCAAGGCTTGTTTCATTGTTGATAAAAAATTTCTTTGGATGGTCATATGTTATGCTCGTAAGGTGACATGATAGTATGTCAAAACAACAGATACTTAAGATGACACGTACATGTCATAACCACAAGAATAAAACATGAGATCAATCATTTAGCGAGTGGGAATGGGTAAGCTATATGAGTTTACCCATATAGGCCCACCCAGCGCCTCAATTAAAGAGATAGCTTGTGCTCCAGGCGAAGGTGTGGTAACCTAACATCTTAAGAAAGAGGTAATTAACTCTTTAAACCTTAGAAGGGATTGTGTACCTTTACTTGAGAAGAGATGGCCAGTCTCTGACGGAGGAGAATTCATTATCCTTTTGGCTTTGAGTACTTTCGACATGTCCCCATTTTCGTATGTCAACACCTCACAAGACAGAGACACATTAAAAATGGACGTCAACTATGTTGACGCCCCTCCACAAGTTGTGTTAGTGACATCTTAATTTGTAGAGAAGTAATATGGAAAAGAAAATAGTAAATAGGGAAATGAAAGGTTACACTTAATAAATAAAGGGTTGTCCATACCTGGGATGAGATGAGTTAAAGGGGGCATTGTTTAGATGTAATACCTTTTGAGGTGAATGGCGTTCCAACTCCGTGGGATCATTTGACCATCCAAGGTTGATAGGCGATACGCTCCTTTCACGGCCTGTGCATCAATTAGGTAAGGTCCTTCCCACTTTGGGGCGAGCTTGCCCGCATTGAGCTCCTTTGTATTTTGGAATGCCTTTCGTAGGACTAAGTCTCCTACTTGAAACCTTCTAACCCTTACGTTTTTGTTGTAAGACCTGGCTACCCTTTGTTGATATCTTTGCCATCCGAACTTTGGCCATATCCCTTAGTTCGTCTACGGTATCCAAGTCATATGTCAAGATGTCTTTATTATGCTCGAGATGTCAACAAAGCTGTATGCGGCCGTAGGTACAAGAACCTGGCTGGAATAGCGATTCATCCCAAATACAAGGGAATAGGGAGTCTGACCAGTAGCATTCTTAGATGTCGTCCTGTCAGCCCATAAAACTATTGGTAACTCTTCTGCCCATCTTCCTTTCTTTTGGTCCAGTCTCTTTTTTATGTTGCTTATGATAATCTTGTTCTTTGGACTACTGCTTGTCCATTCGCTTGAGGGTGAGCGGTGAAGATGTCACCATCTTGACTCCCCAACTATTCAAGAAATTACGGGTTTTCCTACTAATAAGCTGGGAGCCGTTATCACAAATAATCTACGAAGGTATCCCAAATCTGCTGAATATATTTCTTTTGATGAAAGAGATAACTTCTCTATCTCGGACTTGCACGTATGCCTCAGCTTCTACCCATTTAGAAAAATAGTCTGTCATGGCTAGTAGAAATACTCTTCCTCCTGGGGCCCTGGGTAATTTTCCTACGATGTCCATTCCCCAAATCATAAACGGCCGCCAAGCGACATGATAGGATGTAGCAATTCGGTGGTTGATGCGGGATGTCACCATGTCGTTGGCAGGAGTCACATTTCTTTGCATATTCTGCGGCGTCTCTTCTCATTGTGGGCCAAAAATAGCCCATCCTAAGAGCCTTGGTATGCGAGACTTACGCCCCGGTATGATTTCCACACTTTGTCCTTCATGCGGCTCCTTTAGAACTGATGGGCTCGATGCGCTTCTAGACATCTTAAGTAGTGACTGCGTGATTTTCTAAACAAAAGGTTATCAATAAGTAAATGTTTAGATAATCTTACCCTGAAGGCTCTAGCATTTTCTCCTCATTGGGATTGTATCATCTAAGAGATACTTGATAATAGGAGTTGTCCAAGAAGTTCTTCTTAGGAGGAAAGATATGTCGACCTCTAGAACGAACAGCTCAAGACGATCAATTGCTGGGATGTCAACATGCACAATTGGGATACTTGTCTGTGAAATGCTTTTGAAGGCTGAACCTAAGTTTACCAGAGCATCTGCTTGAGAATTTTCCTCACGTGGAATCTGCTCCAAAGTAAATGTTTTGAATTTGGCCGCCAGAATTTTAACAATATCCAAATATGTAGTCATCTTTGCATTTTTTGCTATGTAGGATCCGTTGTAATGGTTAACAATTAGCAAAGAATCCATAAACACCCGGATATTCTTGACATCTAGGTCCTGGGCCGTTGTTAAACCTGCAATTAACGCCTCATATTCTGCTTCATTATTAGTGGCCTTAAGACTGCAACTGATGGATTGTGGTATTATGTCCCCTTGTGGCGATTTTAGTACAACTCCAAGACTGTACCTCTCATATTTGAAGCACCATACGTGTAGAGCGTCCAAATCTTCGGGATGTCGTCATCTTGAAGTTCTTGAACCTCAATTCCACTTCTTGTTGCATGGTTGGACTAAAGTCGGCCACAAAATCGGCTAGAGCTTGAGATTTTATTGTTGTTACGGGCTCATATTTGATGTCGTATGTGCTTAATTGTACAGACCACTTAGCCATTCGACACGACATCTCTGGTTTTCTCATAACATTCTTAATAGGATAGTTAGTACGCACAATTATGGTATGTGTTTCAAAATAGTGTCTTAATTTAATAGAAGCTTGATTATCAAAGCCAAAATTAATTTTTGTAAATGAGAGTACCTGGTCTCTGCATCTAAAAGTGTCTTACTTATATAATAGATGGGTTCTTTGATTATCATCTCGTTACGTCACCAAGGCGCACTTACGGCGCTTTACGTCTTGCTAGGTAGATGTAAAGATGTTCGCCCTCCTGAGGTTTGGCCAATAATGGAGATGTCGACAGGTAACTTTTGAGCTCCTGAAAGGCTTCTTCATGTTCGTCTTCCCACTGGAACTTCTTGTTCTTCCTTAGGATGTCATAGAAAGGTTTGCATCGATCCGAGGATTTAGAAATGAACACAGTGAGTGCGGCAATCTTTCTGTTAACCTTTGGACATCCTTGACGGGCGAGGTGACGACAGGTTGACAATGGCACATATCTGTTCTGGGGTGACTTCAATGCCTCTTTTAGTTACCATATAACCCAAAAACTTCCCTGCCTTCATTCCAAAGTTGCATTTAGCTGGATTAAGTTTCATATTGAAACAATCCAAGATGTCGAAGGCTTGAGATAGGTTGCTTATGTGATCTTCGGCTTTCTTGGATTTTACTACCATGTCGTCAATATATACTTCCATTGTATCCCCAATCTTATCTTTGAACATTTTGTTGACGAGCCTCTGATATGTTGCACCTGCATTTTTTAGTCCAAAAGGCATAGCAATATAACAATAAATGCCTGTGGGCATTATGAAGGCGGTGTCCTCCTGATCAGATGGCTCCATCTGGATTTGTTGGAATCCTGAGGATGTGTCCATGAAGGTGAGGAGCTCATGTCCGGAGGTGGCATCAACTAACGAATCTATGTGAGGCAAAGGGAAAGGATCTTTTGGACAAGCTTTATTCAAGTCGGTGAAGTCAACACAGACTCGCCATTTCCCATTCTTCTTCTCAACCACAACCACGTTTGCTAACCATCTTGGATAATCTACCTCTCGGATCATATTGGCTTTGAGTAAGCGCTCTATTTCTTCCTTGATGATCTGGCTTCTTGTTTACGCAAACTTTCTACGTTTACGGTGCCTTTGGTTTAAAACTAGGATCAATGTTAAGTTTGTGAGTGATGACATCTTTACTGATGTCGGTCATGTCATCATGCCTCCAAGCAAAACTCTTTACTCTGCTTCTTAATAGGTCCACAAGCTTTTCTTCTATATCTGATGGGATGTCACTACCAATAAGTACCTTGATGTTCGAATTGGAAGGATCTAGTAATACTTCTTTCACATCGTTCTCTATAGCTTCCAGGACTTCACGTACTTTCCTCTGTAATTGCTATGCTTGTTTGGGAGATGTCGACGCCTTCATTGAAGTCTTATAACATTCCTTGGCCACCTGCTGGTCACTGTATATTTTGGCGACACCCCAAGGTGTTGGGAACTTCACAGCGATGGTAAGTGGATGGTACATCCTTCATCCCATGAATCCACGATCTTCCAAGAATGACATTATAGGATGTTGCACAATCAATTACACAGAACCGCTCCATGGTGTTGAGGCCCTTTGAGTAGATTGGAAGCTTTATTTCCCCCACCGTTTCTTTGACTTCACCACTGAAGCCTACTAATACTGAGGATTTCTTGACGATCTCCGATTCTGGGATGTTCATTTCCTTGAGGGTTCTTAACATAATGAGATTGACAGAGCTACCCCCATCGACCAGGATGCGCCGGATTGTAGCGATCTGCAAGGAGATAACTAGGCCATCATGATGGGGTTCCAGCAAATTATCCCGATCACTCTCATCAAAGGTGATTGGATCGTGGCAAGGTGTCGACATCCTGGGTTGTCTTTCTGGCTTCTCCTCTTTTGACTCCTTAGCATGTCTCTTTGTGGCAGAATAGGATGTGCCACAAATTTCTGAACCTCCACTAGTGAAATTGATCACCTTTGTTGATGCTAAGGGAGAAACTGGTCTTTCGACTTCATGAGGAGCTTCTGCATTTTCTGCCTTCTTCTTTCTGGATCCCAACAACTCCTTAAGATGTCCCTTCGAGAGCAAGTAACTGATCTCCTTTCTTAGTGCGATGCAATCTTCAGTAACATGCCCAAAGTCTTCATGGTAAGCACACCATTTTGATTTGTCACGCCATCCCGTGGTCTTATCCGTCTTCTTTGGCCATCTGGCTTTGTCCCCCAGGTTGCCCATTGCACAGAGTACACCTGAAATGTCAACAGAAAAACAATAATCAGAAATGTTAGGCACATTATCACTATCTTCATCCTCACCCTCTATTGAATTAATTTTGCTGCTATCAATTCTCGGATAAGGATTGGAACGGTTGTTCCTGCGATGGGATGATTCAGTCTTCCTATCTGGGTTATCATATGTCGACAACTTGGATGAGGACTTCGATCTTCGCAGCTCATTTTCCTCCAATCTTATGAATCTCAATGCCCTGCTCCTGACTTCTTCCAACCGCTTACAAGGAGTCATCACCAAATCTTGATAATACTGTGAATCTTTCTTCAGTCCCATTTTGAATGCTTCTATGGCTGTCGACATGTCAAGATTGGGAATTTCTAGCACTTCCTTATTGAACCGGTGGACATATTCTTTCAAAGTCTCATTAGGCTGCTGGGTCACATTGTAGAGGTCACTTGTCAGCTTCTCAAATTGTCGACTGCATGAGAATTGGTTATAGAACATGTTGATAAGCTGGGTGTATGAACCAATTGAACCTAGGGGCTGCCTAATCAGCCATTTTAGAGCTGGTCCAACCAAGGTCGATCCAAATCCTCTGCACAAGCAAGCCTCCCGGAATTGAAGCGGAATATGGACTATGTCCATCTTTTCTTGATAGTGGGCAACATGCTCCTCTGAATCTGTGCTGCCGTCATACAACTTCATGGATGGAACATTGAAACGCTTCGGGATGTCGACATTTGCAATTGCTGGGACAAACCGGGATTGATTGTAGCAGTTCTGAGTCACTGGTTGGATTGGAGGAGTTATGCCTGGCACGTTCATTATCAGCTCCCTGAGATCCTGCATCTGTTTGGCTAGTGGGTTTCCTGCAAAAGGGTCAGCCATAGGAATACGATTGAAATTATTATTATTGAAAAGATTATTTAGCAAACCAGAGTTGTCCGTGGTAGTTGTGACAGTGGTGTTATCAGTGAATGGGATGAACTGGGTGAATCCTGCGAAAGGTGGCGTCATTAGGGTGTCCCCGGGCAAAGATGTTGACATCATTAAGGATGTCGGCTGATGAGTTTGAGGCGGACTACCCATTGGGATAAATTCACTCTGAAGCGTAGATCCTTCGGTGTTGTCGAAGTTGAGGTTCCTTGCACGCAATGGTGAGATGTTGTCAAGCCGAGATGCAATGAGCTGTTGATCCTTCTGCATCTTAATCATGGAATTGGCCAGCACCTTCGAATTGCTGTCTTGCTGATCCAGCCTCTGATTCAACCTGGTCAGGATACTCCGGATGTCAGCATCTACATTGGAAGAGGTTGCTTCCTTTTGTGGAGTCTTTGTAGGTTGAGTTTGCTGAGGTCCCGTATGAGGAGGTGGCGGCAATAAGCTGGTTCTACCTCCTGATGTTGGAGTGACGGCGGTACCCTTGCCGGCGGCGGACACATTGGGAGGTGTAGACATGATGAATTTGCTTAGGAAATGATCCAAATAACCGATAAACCACGCGGCCCCTCGGTGGGCGCCAAATTGTTTTGGTAGAAAAAACAATGATGCAGAATCTTAACTTTGACAAGTGTATGGATTTAAATAACAAGGAGGGGACTATGGAATTCGATTAAATGGAACAAAGACATGAAAAGAAAGAATGACACAATGATTTGTTAACGAGGAAAAACCTTAGAGATAATAACCTCTTCGGAAAAAACCCCGGGAGTTAGGTCTCCAACCTTAAAAGTTTCACTATGATAATTGATGTTACAACCGCGGAAGATGATGGAGAGGATTACAAATGAGATGTGCGTAGTGTGTGTAAAAGAACGTGTGTTTTTCCAACTCCATCTCCCCTTAAATAAGATTAACAACTAACGGATAGGAAGTAGTTCCTAAAATCTCGGCATCCAAGTTTATCCTTCCAACATCCATAAGACTGAGTCCACTTTGCCGTTTGAAGAGAGGTTGAACGTGCTTGAAAGAGTCCCGTGTTTATCTCTCTTTATTACTGTAAAATAATAATAGAAATAAATTAGTAAATATGAAGTAATACTTACAGTGGCATAACATCTTGACTTGAAGGAGCAACTGGAGATGTCACCATGCTAGAAAATACCCACAACAATGATATGCTATTGTGGTATGTATCCCTACTTTGGATCATACAATGTTTGGTTAAGCAAGTATGTTATTACTGTGCTTAGTTATGAAAGTCCAGCTGGTATTTGTTTGTTGGGCAATGTTATGGAATTATAATGGCACCGAGCCAAGTTCATTATAATTCGTACATTGGTAACCCGGATTTGTCCCCCTTGTGTGGGATTAGTGGGCTAGCATCTCCTTTTGAGGAAGATGGTCTAGTTTCACTGGGGATACGACTGTGTGTCAGAGTCCCTATGGTACTGTTATTGTTTATGGTTCTGAAATCGCTTCATCAACGGTGCTGCTGCTCGGATGTGTATATCCTTTTGGAGATAAAACCTTGGCTCAGTATCCTTCTAAGTGTTACTTTATCATACTTATGTGTTGTGATATATTCATGATGAGCTGGTCGTTGTTTCCAACCGGTATGGGACGGTTGGCGGCAGGGAGCCTCTCTTATTATGTGGATGTCTTTTGATGTGTTGCATCTTGTTTGGCATCTTGCTGCATTCATAATAGCTTATTGAGATTTATTCTCACCCCTTCCCTTTCTTGTTTTAGATTGTCTTTGAGACAGGTGACACGAACCGGTGAGGCCGGGGATAAGAGTGTGGACTTTTGCTTTTGAGACTTGTCAGGTTATGTATATGAGTAGGTTGTCTGGGAGTATTATTAAGTATTACTCTTTTGGAATTTTGGAAAGTTGTATATAAAACTATTTTGTAAATCAAAGTTATTTGGGATTTTCGATGTAATTGATCAGATTATGGTTTATTGAAGTTGTTGTTGAAATTCCTCCAAGTGGAGATATTATTAGTGGATTTATTTTGGTAGTTTTAGAATTGGTTTTCTTGTAAGATGAAATAAAAGTTTTAACAATTTAAGATGGGTTTTCTTAGTTTGGGCTTCTTAAGCTCGGGACACGCGTTAGGTTCCGGGTTGGGGTGCTCACACAACTAATCTCATGATCCTTCCATGACTTGGACGATCGTTCCCTCATACAGATGTCCACAACCCCCCCACGTGTAATGACCCAAAGTGGCCTAGACTGGTCCCCCTACGAGTATGACGATCATCCTAGTGGTCCCTCTAACAGAAATCTCCAATGACTCCACTCCCTTTGCATGGCAGAGAGAAGGCTCCCATAGTCTCTGCCCCAACAGAGATTTGCTCCCCACTCTTCCAACCAAAAGGACTCTCCGCCAATGAGGTATGGACACGTGTCCCCTTGATATTTGATAATAATCGAAACCTCTCCCTCATATAAATATGACTTCTCCCTCAAGGAAGAAGGTAAGTCATTTTGAACTCAAGCCAATTTCCATACTCCATATCTTTATCTCCATCATTGTGTTCTTATCCTCACATCGGAGCCTCATCGTAGGGGAAACCCCCCCCCCTCGGCTTTGAGCCAACGGTTTTCTTTCTTATTTCAGGTTAAGGAGATCGAGTCAAGCCAGATATCCGACCGCCCTCATCATTGAGTCGGACCACCGTTGCATACCCATTTCTATTGGTAGCATCAGTTGGTTCCGATGCCGGGAAATCGTTCATTCATCATTCTTCTTACCTGAGTCTTATTTCTCTTGCCCAGAAACTCATAATCTGGACATTTCCTTTATATTCTTAAAAAAAAAAGCACTCTTGTTCTTTTTCTGTTGCTACGGAGTTTCTTGGTTTGCCTAAATCAAGACACCTCAAATCCACCGTAGAAATTCAAATCCCAACACCTTTCAAACCATCTGAACGCCATAAAACTCACCTTCGTAGGGCAAAGTCTGTTGACCTACACATCATTCATACCTCGTCGGAGAATGACGGAGAGGAAGAGCTTATTGCGGCTGTGAGAAATAAGGAGGCTCAAGAAGTAAGAAATGCCAAGAAACCAGTCGGAGAGCAACCCAAAGTACCCCAAGGAGATGTTGATCTGGAGAAAGGAGAAAAGGAGATAGCACTTTTGCAACAACAAAGCTTGATGTATGCTAAAATCTTGTCGAACAATGAGCGATTGAAAGAGCTATGGAAACCACAAATGCTCTTCGCCACCGATGAAATTGACAAAATCGCGAACAGCGTTCATTCGCCCGTCAAAACAAAGAGTGAGAGCGTAGCCTATGTAAAAACCCGACTGAAATTACCCGGGATCCGGCTCGCGCGCGGATGGTGCCCCCGTGCATCTCGCGTTTCGTTCGCTGTTCGGGAATGTTCGCCCGGATCCGAGAGGCAGCACAATCGCGCCCCGGCATCTGGCTTATTCCGTCTTAGCGTTTTGCGAGGTTGGAGGTGTCTCGCTGTGTTTTGCTTTGTAGAGTCGCCACGCCGTTTTTATTAAGCCCAAAACATTGAAAAAGGGCATCAGTTTAAAGATAAATTTTAAACTGTTTTTGTGTGATGAGATTTTGAGTTCGGAGGTCAGATGACTCCTCGGGAAGAGAATATTAGAATATTAGAGCTCACCCGAGTAGCCTCGTAAAACGAGTCTTTCGGATACCCCTAATATCCTTTAAAAAGTTGTGTGTGTGTGTGTGTGCTTTTAAAAATGCATGCTGTATCGGATGTCTACATTGTATTGAAATGTATTGAAATAGAATAGGAAGGAAGCCTTACCAATGTTGGTTCGTGTCTGTCTTCCGCAGGGGAATAGTGTTTGAGGTCGGAGTAGCGTTCCGGATTGCTTCAGGGATGCCGGTTGTCCGCGGACAGAGTTTCGGCGTGAGTTGAGGTTGTAGGCTGCGTTCGGGCAGAGGTTCGGCGTGCGTGGGGATCGTCGGGACCACTCGGGCAGAGGTTCGGCGTGCGTTGTGGTGGCAGGAGTCACTCGGGCAGAGTTTCGGCGTGGTTTGGGATCGTCGGTTTGACTCGGAAAGAGCCGGGACAGCTCGGGAAAGACCAGGCAAGGACTCAGAGTACCACGAGGGGCCTCAGAGTACCTCGAGGAGTGCCTCGGAGCAGCGCGAGAGCATCGCGGGAGCGCTCGGAGAGGCTTCGGAGCACCACAAGGGGGCTCGAAAGGCCTCAGAAGGATCCGAAGGGGCCGGAATGCCTCGAAAGGGCTTAGAAGGGGAGCCAGAGAAGGCTTAGGGAGGAAGAGAGAAGAGGGAGGTGTGTAAAAATGAGGAGGGGGAGCCCTCTATTTATAGTCTCGTATTTGGTGCAAAGAGGTCCGTACGGACCTCCTTGGTTATCCGGGATTTTGGTTTTCCTCGATTTGAGGGAATATGCAATGATGGTGAATATTACGGAAATGATGATGTCCCTTGCAAAGAGGTCCGTACGGACCATCTTGCATGCAAAGAGGTCCGTACGGACCAAGTCCGCATGGAAACCATCATTTCTCCCGGATTTGAGGGAATATTGTGGACTTTAAGGGGATTTAGTAATTATGGAAACAAAGAGGTCCGTACGGACCTATATTGCTTTTCCAGCTTTCCCGAAAATTCCCGAAAGGCCCTTTTGTCCCTTTTTATCCCGAAAGGCCCCTCCCCTAGTTTGGTTGGGGGTTTGAGAGGGTTTTGAGAGGGTTTTGAGTGAGAGAGGTCTACGAGGCTGCGTGGATGAGTCTCGCGGTGTTTCCCGAGTGTTTGAAAGGGAGTGATCCAGATTGGGGTACTTACACGAAGCCCCTCGACGACGTCACTTATGAAGGAAGTGGGGTCGCCGATAAGATAAGGGTCCTAACTGCGGATCGCGTGCCGGGAGAGGAAGTGACCGTGAGGGTCGAGTGAGGACGTGGTGGCGTCCTTTTGGGTGACCGTTTAGAGTCAATAGCCGGACCCCTGTGATAGGATTCCTACGTATCCCCGGCGGGAATCAAGCACGGTCGTAGTTCGGGTGTGGGGTGAGTGTTTTGTGAATGCGGGCGTGGTGGTGCCCTGGAGTGTTGTGTGACCGCCGAGGTCGGTGGTGATAAGGACGTGGAGCGTCTCCTGGGTGACCGTATAGGGGTGGGTGATAAGGACGTGGCGTCGGGGTGACCGTGTATAGGTCGGTGATAAGTGACGTGGTGGCGTCCGGGCGACCGTATAGGTCGGTGATAAGGACGTGCGGTGGCGTCAGACCGTGATAGTCATGGGTCGATAAGGACGTGGTGGCGCTCTGGGTGACACATAGGTCGGTGATAAGGACGTGGTGGCGTCTGGGTGACCGTATAGGTCGGTGATAAGGACGTGGTGGCGTCTGGGTGACCGCATAGGTCGGTGATAAGTGACGTGGTGGCGTCCTGGGTGACCGTATAGGTCGGTGATAAGGACGTGGTGGCGTCGGGTGACCGTGATAAAGTCGGTGATAAGGACGTGGTGGCGTCCGGTGACCGTATAGTCGGTGATAAGGACGTGGTGGCGTCTGGGTGACCAATAGGTCGGTGATAAGGACGTGGCGTCGGGGTGACCGTGATGGGTCGGTGATATGACGTGGTGGCGTCTGGTGGCCGTATAGGTCGGTGATAAGGGACGTGGTGGCGTCGGGGTGACCGTATAGGTCGGTGATAAGGACGATGGTGGCGTCTGGGTGACCGTATAGGTCGGTGATAAGGACGTGCGGCGTCCCGGCGACCGCATAGGTCGGTGATAAGTGACGTGGTGGCGTCTGGTGACCGATAGGTCGGTGATAAGGACGTGGTGGCGCCCCGCGACCGCATGGGTCGGGTGATAAGGACGTGGTGGCGTCAAGGGTGACCAAGTATAGGTCGGTGATAAGGAGCGTGGTGGCGTCCCGGCGATGGAAATTTTACGATTTTCCTAATCGGGTGGTTTAAGGGCGTCCGGTCTGTGATAAGGATGCAGATCGGTCTTCCGCGGGCGATGGTGGCCGGGGCGATGGAGTGGATGCGGCGTGGTGCGACGTGCGGCGTCCCGATGAAGTCGGGTATGACCTGGTGATAGGTCGGGCAAGGCCTGTTCAGATAATTTGGCGTGGCGTTCCGGGGCGACGCATAAAGTCGGTGAGGACGCGTTGCGTAGTCCGGGTAGCGACTTTGGGCGGGCGTCGGGGTATGCGACCGTATAGTTCGGATTGAGCCTATGTTGGGTAGGAGCTCAGCCATTTGATGGCCCCGGTGCTCGAGCCGTTGAAGGCCCAAGGTGACGCTATGCCGGTGATTGCCCGCATCAAGGGTGGCTTGCGAGGATCGGTGATGCCGGTGCTTGGTGCCGCTGAGCGGGGCAGGTCGGTGATACACCGATCGCGCCAGCTTGCTGTTGCCAGATGGAGTCGGTCAGATAATGGCGGGAGACGCTGACCCTGTTGCCAGCCTAAGTTGTCGGGATGCCGTAGGCGTCTGCTTGTGCCTTGATGGGCGTAAGAGGTGTTCGGCTCCTACTAATGCCGTTGATCGGGCGTGGGTTTAAGCGTTGAGTGGGCCGGGAGGATCTATCGTCGGCCGGCGCGCTCTGCCGATAGGAGTGGGGCGAGGTCGGGCATCGGACGGCCGTGGTTGATTTGCCGTTGAAGTGGGCGAGGTCCGGGCTTACGCTGACGGTCGGTGGTCGATTTGAAGGGTTAGGGACCATGCACTGCACTGAAAAGGCCTTTCTCAGGGCAGCAAAGATTATAAGTGGTGAAAGTAATTTGGGCACCCTCGCAAAGAGGTCCGTACGGACCAACCTCGGGTTGCAAAGAGGTCCGTACGGACCACCTTGGTTACTCCTGGTTTGACTGTGCTTTAAATACCGAGGCCCTTCCCCATTCCTTCTTCCTCATTTGCCAGGAAGCAGAGAGAGAAAAATTCCTCCATCACCGTAAAATCAAAAATTTTTGCTTGAATTTCTTGCCATGGCGTCAAGGATCTCGAAGGAGTGCTGCCAACTAGCCAGAAGTGGCTGAGCGCCGATGGAGCTTCAAAGGAATTGACCTCGCTCGTCCATCTTCGAAGAACCCGGATGTTTTGCATCCGAATCGGAGGTGCATAATCGTCGCTCCATGAACGCTGGGGGAGGTAAGAAATCTGCTCCGCTTGATTCCTCGTCAATTTTTGAATGCTAGAACTAGGTTTTAGTTTTTCGCATTTTTGAATTTTTGTTATTATTTTATGCCTTTTTGTGAAATTCTTGATGAATTGTTGAAAATGGACATGTAAAAATTGTGGGTATGTGTATTTTGTGCGTAAATGTGTAGATTAGCTCTTATTTGTGAAAATAAAGTGCCTATCTAGTGAATTGCATGCTTTGGTGTTTTGTACCGTATGCTATTTATGTATGTACATTATGAGAAAAATTATCGTGTAGTGATAATTTTTGTGAAAAATGTGACATGTGCCGTGTTTTGTGACTAGTTATATGAAAGTGTGTGCCGTGTTGGGACGGATTTTCTTTGAGAATGTGCTATGCATAGTGTGTGCCGTGTTTTTGGGTGACGGACTTTGTGGGGAAAATATGTGCGATATGTGCCGTGTTGGGACGGATTTTCTTTTGAAAATGTGTCGTGTAGGTTTAACTCCTTTTTTTTTTCTTTTTGAGAAAATGCATGTACACATGGCGTGTTTTGTGACTGGAGAAATTATATGCATGATATATGGAAAATTCATGTTATCAGGTGCTGACGGGTTACATGTGAAAATTATGTGCAATATGTGCCGGTTGTGACGGGTTATATGTGCCTTTATATTAAGTACCGTGATTGACGTACCTTTCCGTGTTTACCGCAGATGCCGGGCTTACGGCCGGGAAGGCCAAGAGGATGTAAGACTCCTGTGGGCCGCTGAGGTCACAGTGAGCTATGGCAAATGATGCCCGATATTTCCGGGGCGGTAGCCGAGTCCCGGTGAGGTCCGGGTCTACGCTTCGGCCTGGTGTGTTCATGCCCAGAACCCGGGCCTCTGGGGGTTTCTCTCGACACGCAGGAAGAACAAGAGCTGCTGTCTTCCTTGGCCTTTCCGAGTATTGGGATACCACCCACACCTTCCACCCGAGCCGGGCGAGTGACAGTGACGCCCACCGATTTTGCCGCGACACCGGCTTTCCTTCAAAGCGGGGCCTCGTGAGGTGGAGATACGATATCGATGATGTGTCGACCGAGCCGCCGGGCTTCGAGCCTCGTCCCTCGCAGGGCCTGGGCACGCTATATACGACGTGAGAGATGAGGATCACGGCGCATTGGGGCCTACATCCGGGTACCGCCAGTGACAACGGCTGAGCAACTGGCGCGTCCTTCATGTGGTATGCACCGTCCGAGACTTGTTCTCGAACCACGCGACCGCAGCCTCCTTGCTCTGGCTGAGAGCTTGACCGATCTGGATAGGGTCCGCGACATTGCTTGGGGGCGAGGCAAAGCTTGGCCGAGCCTCTACTTTTCTCTCGGACCCCATGTCAAAGGAAGGCCAATTCGGCTGCCTCGTTTGATTTTGCTCGGAGGTATGAGTTTATTGTCGTTTTTGATTTAGCAACTTGTCGTTTCTCCATTTTTTTTTTTTTGGCTGAGCTCTTTCCGCTTTTGTCGCAGTGTGGTTTTATGAGGTCTTTCAGTTGCTTCCCGGGATAGAGATCCCGGGTCACTAGCCGCGTATCCCGCTATGCTCGGGGCCTGGGCTCAGACGGCAGAGGAGGAGGGAGGACCCAGGGTAAGCTCACCATCGCTCTACTGGGAGGTGCAAGTGAGCGTTTGGAGCGAGATAGCCGTGAGGTTTCGTGCCTTGTTCCTACGGGCTCGGTATGAGGGTGATGAGTTCGAGGAGCTCCCGAGGTGACGGCAGCAATGAAGATGCCGAGGCTTGACTTGCGACGCCACGTATCCTGGGGAGCGAGTCTTCTCGGGCAAAGACGTCATGGCCCTGTGTGCTTCCCGTAGCTCCAAGGGATCCTCCGTTCGGGATGTTTGACTCCTGGGATATGGATGTGTCTTCGGATTTTGAGAGGTACCTTGGCGGTGTGGGTGCCGAGGAGTTTATTTTGTCTGGGTGAGGAGTACGAGACCTTTGTAGGAGGAAGCCGAGGACGCCGGCAGGCGAGGGAGAGAGAGGGTGGCCGGTCCACGCTCCCTGCAGGTTCCGGCGCAGGCCGGATTTCACTTATGTCCGTGGGGACGGATCGCGGAGGAGGGTGTCCGTACCTGTTCCCTCGAGGTGCTCCCGCTGCGCACTGTGCGGATCCCGATAGATCGGTGAGTTTCACTCTTTCCATCTTGGCATCTTTTCGAAGTTTTTCTCTTTTTTGTTGTCGAGTATAACCGCATTTGATGAGCGTTTCTTTGGTTCTTGCTTGTGCAGTCCCGGGAGAGCCTACGATATACCGACTCGCCGTTATGTGGCGGCGAGATCCCTTCGCTAAGAAGATGGCGTCGAAGATGTCCCGCCGGTCTTCGCGTCGTATGCCACGCCGTATGAGCCGATGCCTTCGAGGCATTCCAGTGGATGTTCCTCCACCGGAGCCGAGCCAGGCCGCAAAGCAGGAGGGACCTTCGAGAGGGCGGCATAGCATGGATGCCGGGACGTCTTCCTCGGAGCCGCAGTGGCCTTCTGAGGGAGCAGCTCTTTTATCGCCCATGCCTTCCGTACGGCGCTCAGTGGTAGGGATTCTCGTGAGCCTTCTTTCTTCGAATCCTTTCACGGATTTGATCCTTCGATTATTTCTGAGGGCGTGCCTGAAAGGGGGCTCGCACTCGATGACGCAGGCGTGACGGGCGAGTTCTCTAGGATGCCCGATTTTTCTTTGGAGGATCTTGGCGAGGATGATGATGACGAGGCCTCGATTAGTATTCATTTGCTTTCCCTCTTTTCCATATTTCCTCTCTTTTTTTTTTTTTTTTGTTTAGCAACAGACATTTTGTACTGTAATAAAACATACGTATTTGCATGGCAAACAAGATTTTATTTTAAGATGTAATGTCATTTATTTTTGTGATTCCTGAATTGTCCTAGAAATTGTTGCTATTATTATTTTTATTTTTTTGTACATGCCACGTGAGCCGAGAGTGCGTTTGTGGGTAGTGTTGGTTTGCCGGAAATGGCTTTGGCCATGTTTGGACCGTTTGGAGCAAGGTTTTGCCGAGGACAAAGGCTTGTTGTACCGTTTGGCTCGGGAAAAGGGTTCGATTGCAAAGAGGTCCGCACGACAGACCTACATTGCAAAGAGGTCCGTACGGACCAACTTTGCTTTTCAGAGGACTTAAATGTTTTCCAAAGGTCCGGACTTTCTCCCATTCCCCATTTGCAGCCATTTTCGAGCTTTCTTCCCCATTTTCTCTAGGAACCTCCATTTTTGCCATGGATTCTTCGTATGTCCCTAGAATTTTGCCGAGGCTTTCAGGAGAGGCAAGCACACTTCCTGTGAGTGGGGCTTGAAAACGTGGATGCGGCGCCGTATGAGGCATCGTAGACGGGCTTTCGAGGTAAGGTTTCGTCTTTGCTCGGTTTGGTCTTTTAAGGAGTTGGTTCCCGATTGGGATTTGTTGGCCGCCGCGAAGTTCTCGGGATGTTAGGAGGCACGTGTACCGTTTCTCCTACAATGAAATGGTGCCCACTTTTGAAGATTTTCGGCTTTGATTGGAGGACCGGAGGTGGAGGCCATCTCGCTTCCTTTGGTTGGTGGTGCCGCCGTGAGCGTGAAGCTTGCAGACTTTCTTCGTACTTCGTTGGAAGAAGTGCAGGTGGCATGATCCTTGATTCGGGTCATATCGACATTTCTAAGCCGCCTGAGCGGTTCATGGCCAGATGATGAGAGTGACGTCTCTGGGATGTATTTGCCTTGTGCGTACGATAGCGACGCTCTTTCCGGCCGCCTCCTTGGCATTTGTGATGGCGCGCTAGATGTGGTAGGGCACCGCAGAGCCGGGAGAGGATATTGTCCCGCTGGTGCCGGGGGAGACTCTTCATGGTATCGACCGTCCGGCGACCGGGGATCGTTTTATGAGAGGGGGAAGCCCCGCTTTGCTCACCTTGTGGCCGCGAGAGAGACTTGTGCCATGCCCGAGGCTCCGACGTCGTTTAGCCCGTGGTCATTTGCTCGCCGACCTCTCGTGTCGGATATGGATCACCCGCCCGGGAGAGATGGATGGCACAGCCTTGGTACGCATCGATCCGCCGGTGGGTTCCGCACCGGAGGATTGAGACCAGGAGGATCTTGCAGAAGCGGTCCTACGTTGTCGAGTTCCAGTGTTTGTCTTGGTCCTCCTTCTATATTCCGTCGCTTGTTTCCCGGCAAGCTTGGGATGAAGCAGGAGCCTTTGTTTGGCCGGGATGACCTTGCTACCGCGGAGATAGCTCCTCTTTTGTATGGCGCCTTCAGTGCCTTCTTGTATTGTCTCGAGGGTATGGAAGTATTCCGCTTTCCCTCCCGTGGTACTTCTTAGACGTCGGGAGAGTGTCGTGTCGACGACTCGCATCCGGCCCGGTATGAGCAAAGATGTCATGGGCTCCCAAGTGGTCCTGGGAGAGCGTGCGTGTAGCGATTCCTGGGACCCGGCTGCCGTAGTAGCTATTGCCTTAGGAGTGCCGAAGCCCGGTCCGACCCTTCGATGTGACGGAGACACTTTGTTTGACTACGAGACTAGAGTTGACCGACCGACAGGAGAGGTCCTCTTTGGCTGCACTCGCAGGGAGGAGATCCGAGCCGAAGCACGGCGAATGAAGCCCCGAGAGCTACCGGATTATTTGACTCTACTGGGAGGACCCCGCATCTCTGACCGAGAGACGCAGAGTTGGTTCACGTGGAGCGAAAGAAGACTCGCGGACGAGGGAAGAAAGGAAAGAATGGCGAGGGGACAAGCGCAGATGGCGCGGAATGACCTCCTAGGTATCCATTCATTGCATTGCAAACACATTATTAGTTAAATGTATTAAGTCAGTCTTTTAGCATGTTGTGAACTTGAGAGTAGACCGTGCTTGAACTCATCAAGAAATGTTGTAACCGTTAGTGATTTGTGATTTACTTTTAAAGCTTTGTCGCGACGCAAGATCTCTTGTTTGCCTTTGTTTCTTTTGTGCACTTTGTCGGCGTCCATCTTTGGACTTTTCTCGTTGCATCCGCGGACCGAAGCCTCGAGCCATGACGGCCATCCCCTTTGCCGAGGCTTTGTATTTGGCCGAGAGGTTGAATGCTCCCTTGACAAGTCGTTCTGACGGTCTTTTTCGTAGCTTCCTTGCCGCTTGTTGGCGTCGGGCTCTTGACCTCAATTTCTCAGCTTCTGTTTGAGCTTCTTTTTTTTTTTTTTTTTTTGTGTGAGCCCTTGCTCGAGCTCTTTTTTTTTTTTTAAGCGCGTGAGGGCGAAGACAAGCCCCTGGCTTGGAAGTGGACATGAGTCGGCCGCTTGACGCCGAGTGACCCTCGGATGTCCTTGGATGTTGCCGCCATCGTTTGACTTGGTCAAGGTGACTGTTGGGGCGTGTTCTTGAAAAGTGCGGAGCTCGATGGAGGTCTTGATTGACATTCAAACTTTTGACTTTTTTGTGTATTTTTAGACCGGACCAATTAAGGTTGCCTACGTTCCTGACTAGAGGGCTCAGTGTCCGCGTAGTTCGACACTACATGGAGTGCCAAGAGATGCACAGCTTGTTCTTCTTCAGCGAAGTATCTCGCGAAGTTTGCTTCCGTTGACCGGATTCATGAAGGGATTGCCGTCTAGGTCCGTTAGCTTCATGGCGCCTCCGGAGAAGATCTTTTGAACCACGAAAGTGGCCGATCCATGTGGGTTCCCATTTTCCCAGCTGGGTTGGTTCGAGTGGGAGGCTTTTCTTTGAGTACAAGGTCACCTTCCCCGATGTCTCGGGATTTGACTTTCTTGTCGAAAGCTCTAGCCATCCCGCTTTGATAGGCTCGGACGTGTTCCATGGCCTTTAGTCGTCGCTCGTCTAGCGTGAGCCAATTCGTCATGTCGGCTTCGAGCCATTCGACTTCGTTGATGTCATTTTCCAAAGAAAGACTCTGGAGTGAGGGAATTTCTAGCTCGACGGGAAGGACTCGCTTCCATCCCGTATGTCGTGGCAAATGGGGTTTCTCCCGTGGTCGTTTCCGACCGATGTGCGGTAGCCCCAAAGTGCAAGGTGCGCCTTCTGCCAATCTCGTCCTCGGGTGGTCATTTTTCTGATGATCCGTTCGAGGGTTTTGTTTGCCGCTTCCACGGCGCCGTTTGTTTGTGGCCGGTAGGGAGAAGATTTGTGGCGTGTGATCTTGAATTCAGCCAGCCTGTCAAATTCTCCTTCGAAGTGTGAGCCGTTGTCTGATATGACCTCATTTGGGATGCCGTATCGGCATATGATGTTTTCCTTGAGGAAATGTGCGACCTTCTTGGAGGCGAGTACCTTGTAGGACTTGGCTTCGACCCATTTGGTGAAGTAGTCGATGGCTACTAAGATGAACTCGTGACCGTTGCCGCCCGGCGGAGCGATTTTCCCGATGACGTCAATTCCCAAGTGGCAAAGGGCCAAGGTGTAGTCATGCAAGAGAGATCGTGGGGCGGCAGATGATTGAGGTTGAGAACCGTTGGCACTTGTCGCAGCCTTTCGGACAAAGTGGATGCACCGCCTCCATGGAGATCCAAGAGTAGCCCATCCCGAGAATGATTTGCATCGTGGCTCGCATTCATGCTGGGGACCGCAAGCCCCATTGTGGACTTCGTTCATGAACTTGTCTCGCTTCTTCTTGGCCGACGCAACAGTAGGAGTGGCCCATGGTAGCGTTTCTTGTATAACATGTCCCCGAGGATGACGAAGTGAGAGGCAAGGCGTTTTAGGGCCATGATGCTCTTGGTTTTGACCCCTTCGTGTGTCGACCTTCCTTGTTCATGAAGGCTTTCCGTTCTTCGAGGTATTGGAAGATCCGCTTGTCAGGCCGGAAATGGCGTCTGACTTGGGTCCTCTTTCGCTCTTCAAGAATCTTGCAAATCGTTGTGATTAAAACCTTCTCGCGGCTTGGGCCCGGTTTTTCTCTCGTTTGACAACATGCTTAAATGTTTGCTTGATGCATTTATTTAATTAATGTGTTTGCCTTTTGTATAGATGAATTTAACTGTTTTGATTAGTTAATGTCATCATTTGTTAAAGATGCAATGAGATGGTTTTTTTTTTGGGAAGGTCGGACCTTTTATTGAAAGCGTGAAGACTGTACATTGTTGATCAAAGATTCACAATCGTCGGGCGTAAAGCCGTCAAAAGACACAAAAGATGTGAATACACAGACAACAAGACTCAAGCTAGACTATAGGCGACGAGGGATTGGACCAGCTTCATTACTTCCTGATGGCCGTAGCTCTAGAGGAGTGGTGCCGGGTTCGGTGGCCAATCTTCCCTTGGCATGAGTCCCGGAAAGTAGCTTGCATGCGGTTCGATTTCAAACCAGATCGCGGAGGTTTTTGGCCGCTCCCGATGATGTCCCTCCATTAGTGTTGCCACCAGTCCCTGGGGGTTTTTGATGATAGAAGTCGCCGAGGGCTACTTCTAGGAGGGCGAAGCATTCGCCGATTCGGAGTGGATTCTGCCGATGTTGATCACTTTCATAGAATCCGCCTCTTTATCTCGGGATCTTTGCTGACGACATTTACAATGTCCGATTCGAGCGGGCATGCTATATCTCCTTCCCCGATTAAGCCTTGGAGGAGGTTGCGCCACTGTTCGTCCGTGTCGGACACCGGAATGTTGAATTGAACTAAGCCGTGATGGCCGTCCCCGTAAGATCCGAGAGTGTCGGCTAGAGGGTTGTCTTGTACCGGGGATCGGTGATGAGCCGCTTGCAAGAGGGTTTTCGGCGAAGTAAGGGTCTACTCCTCGATCAATCTCCATTAGGGCATCCATCTCTTGATCCTCTCTCAAGCATTCTTCACAACGCATATGTCGAGTTGTCATCCCGACCCATGAGTTCTTCAATTTCCACTGTCGCGGCTTAGAGCGTGGATGTAAGGATCCACTTCGTAGCGGGACAGGTAGGAGAATCATCTCGGGAAGAGTATTCGGTCATGTCGGGACCTTCTTCGGGTCATAGCTTGCTGGCCAAGCACTTGCCATTGCACCGCTTCCGCGGATCACTTCGATCGCTCCGTTGGCATTGATGAATTTCACGCATTGGTGAAGAGTAGATGATACCGCTTTCATCCGATGTATCCAAGGCCGTCCCAACAAAGCAGAAGGTTGGTTTGATTTCCACGACTTGGAACTCTACCGACTCAGCTTGTACGTCGAATTGGATCCTCAAGTTGATGACTCCTACGATTGATCGTGGCAGTGGAGTCGTAGGCTCGGATTACCCGAGGTGAAGGCCTTATCGTAGAACGGTCGATGTGGAGTCGTTTCAAAGGTGCTTAAAGCGATGATGTTGATCGCGGAGCCGTTATCAATCAAGACGTTCGGGAGGAAGAACCTCTCTATCTTTATGAGGATGAGGAGAGCTTCGTTGTGCCGATTCTCACATATTGGCAAGTCATCGTCTCGTGAAGACTAAACCGCTTCCCGTGCTACCGCTGGACTCGCCCTCGTCTGGGGAACGTTCGATCCAACCATTTGTATGCCTTGGCCGGGGCAAAGATCGTAGGGAGACAAGGCCCTTGGGCGTTCTTGTCGGAATTCCCGGTCACGAGACCTTTGACTCTTGTTTCACGCTCCTGAGCCATGGCGAGACAAAGATGCCGACGGTCTCGGAAATTGCAGTGGAGTTCGCTCTCGCTTGGGATTTCGTCAATGGCTATTGAGTTTACTCCCTGTCGTTCGGGGAATGGATTTCCAATGGTATTGGGACCACGGGGCGTTCCAATTTTCCCTCCTCAATGAGCCCCCGAATCACCTCGCTGAGTACGAAGGCTAAATTGTCGGTGGTGTGGCCGGGTAGTTATGGAAGGCGCAAAGGCTTGCTCATATCCATGTTGGGTTTGAGGGTCTTCTGCTGGAAATTCTCGAGTGGTTTGAGAAGATTTCGCTTCACCAAAGCTTCAAATACTTGACCCAAGGGCATTTCCAGTTATCAAAATGCCGGAACCGTGGGAAGCGAGGGGGTTGCTATTCTTTGGGGCCGCCCGATCGCGGTTTACTTGAGCTCCATTCTCGAATGTAGTGCACTGTTCCGGCCGCTTTCCTTTCCTTCGTTGGCATGAGTTGAAGTTGCCAGTTTGTTCGATAGCGGTAAGATGAGGCAGGGTTGCCGTTGCCTTTTGAAGACTCGTGGTCTTTTCAAACTTTGTCCCGGCGTTGACCATGGCACTGAGATCCGGATAGAAATGGTGGCCGATCAAGGTCCTCAAAGATGGTTTGAGGCAGAATGGAAGATGTCCATCTCGCTCTTCTTTGGAAAGTGGATCCATTATCTCGCTTAGCTTCCAGCCCATCTTTTGTAGAATTCGCCCACCGGTTCGTCATCCTTTTGTTCGGTGGCTTGCAGTGTCACGGCGGTTTGTTTCCCATTCAAGATTGGCGCGGTACTTCTCCAGAAGATTTCACTAATCCGATCCCACGTGGAGCGGTTTTCTCGCCTTCACATTGAGGAACCACCTTAGTGCCGTGGATTTGAGGGAATGCCGAAAATGATCTCGCCATCTCGTTGAGGGGTTGCCCCTTTCGCTCTCATACCTGTGACGTAGGTGTCGATGTGGGTTTTTGGGCATTCTCGTTCCGTCAAACTTTTCCATTTCCGGCATCCCGAACTTTGGAGGGAGAGGGACCACTTTGTTCGGATCGCAGTAGGCAGGAGGGAGTCCTTCCGAGAACTAGCTAGCTTGCCTTGCATGTCTTTCATTTGTTCGATCAACCAAGCCATGTGAGGGTCACTGCTTGAGGTGGGTTACCATTTTCAGGACGGACACCGAAGATGGAGGTGGATTGGCCGATGGGATCGCCATTCGGGAGTCTTGGGGAGGTAGTTGAGTGTATACCAACCCATACCCCGGGGTGTTGAAGTTGAGGGCGTGATTGCCCGGTCCGCTAAGGGTTGTGTTTGGGAACCGGGGAAACGATTCGTTAGCCCCAATCGCGTACTTGCAGTGGCAAGCTTGAGATGTCGGGATATCCGCTAGGATGCCCGTCCCCGGTAAGAATGGGGACTTTTGATTGTGGTTGCGAGGCTCGTATAGAGGCAAAGGATTGAATCCTGGGGATACCGAGATGCATTGGGATCTCGGCGGAGCAGCACGTATGTGTGCCGTTGGTACCGAGCTTGATGTGCGTGAGCCGGAAACCGACCGATCTCGAGGCGGGCATGCTGAGCCGCTGACCGACGCCCGAGGGGAGCTGAGCGAGAGCCGCTTGCGTTGCCGGGATCTCGTAGCTTGGCGGAGGCGGGACTCGCCGATAGCTTTGAGAAACCGGGGAGCCAGATATCTTCGTCCTCTATGAGAACAAAGGTTCCGTCGGGTTGGGGAACCGCAACCTGTTCCTCGAAGACGCAAGGTGTCGACGATCCAGCTTGCCGTTCTTCTTGGCGCTTCTTGATGGCTTCGAAGGCTCGCAAAGACCTCCTCCATTGTCCGGAGATTCCTTAGTGGCGGGGTTCCGCTTTCCTCACCGTTATCTCGTGGATCCCGTCATGGGGAGTATTGGACGGTGCGGACCGTTGAACCGGAAGGGCTATCGGACCTTGTGACCTCGACATCGAAAAGGCGGCTTCCAGGTATTCTCAACCACTCTCGGTTCGCTGGAGGGGGTAATGGGCAAGGTTTAGACACGGGAATGGCCTAACGGGATAAAAGGGGGAAAGCTCACGTGGCATGCTGTTTCCGTTTCTTTTATGTTTTTTTTTTGTTGTTCTAATTTACTTAAAACAAAGATTTTCTCGTAATCCTAGGTAGGTTGGAAAAGATTGCTCTTCTTTTTCGCAACTATGCTAGATCCCGGGTCGAGGAGACCATCCGTGCGGCTATAAGCCCCTCGTTTTGCACCCGTATTTCGACATCCCAGGTGGACAGCCCTGTGCGAGGGTCCTATAGTGCAAGCGGTTTCCACCGGCCTAAAAGAAAAATCGAACCTAAGGACCGAGCTCGTCATGTTCGTTTTGGATGCGTTAGCCATGTGAATAGTGAACCGAGCCGCCACCGAGTCAAGATCAAGTCAAGAGTTCGGCATGACCTTCTCTTTACTTGCTTGCGCAAGGGATCTCGTGACGTTAGGCGTTGGTCGGGTCATATTGTCATGGCCGACGTATCAAAGGCGTGATGACATGGTGTCATGCGAGCATGGATGTATATCCTGGACGGAACATCGTCTGGGTGTAGCTTCGGAAATCAAGATCAGTCAAGATTTTAGCATGACCTTTCATCGCTGCTTGCGCAAGGGATCTTGAGTTCCGAGCCTTGACTCGTAAAATGGCCGGCATGGTATATGTATCCAGCCGTATGACACGGACCGGGTAAAACCAACCGAGTCCGGACAGAGTGTGACTCAAGACTCAAACGTGTGGTTGACGCTTGGCTAGGATGGGATGTTTGGAATGATCCCGTGCGCGCCAAGAGGCCTAGGAAGACCAAACGGATCGCAACCGAGACCACTCCGGTTAAGTGGTTGTAGTGTGCAATGTATCCGAGGCAAAGAAGCTACAAGCATAGTGTGTGCGGTGTAACCGAGGCAAATAGCAGAGTAGAGTGCGGTGTAACCGAGGCAAGAAGGCGCGTAGTGTGCGGTCTCTAAAATTCTTTTCCGAGTAAAATAGAAATTTTTGAAGAATTTTAAATGTATGCACGTATGTATATTGATGCATTTTTTTTGTATTTTTATTTTTTTTGTAAAATAAAAACGAAGCACGTGCACACACACACAATAGCTTAAAGGAAGGGGTAAAATGAAAGTTTGACCCTCATCATCGTTTTAAAAATCTTTTGTTTTGTTTAAAAGTTTTTAAAACAAAATGTCCCCACAGAGTCGCCAACCGAAATTACCCGGATCCGCTCGCGCCGATGGTGCCCCGTGCATCTCGCGTTTCGTTCGCCGTTCGGGAATGTTCGCCCGGATCCGAGAGGCAAGACAATCGCGCCCGGCATCCGGCTTATTCCGTCTTAGCGTTTTGCGAGGTTGGAGGTGTCTCGCCGTGTTTTGCTTTGTAGAGTCGCCACGCCGTTTTTATTAAGCCCAAAACATTGAAAAGGGCATCGCTTAAAGATAAATTTTAAACTCGTTTTTGTGTGATGAGATTTTGAGTTCGGAGGTCGATGACTCCTCGGGAAGAGAATATTAGAATATTAGAGCTCACTCCGAGTAGCCTCGTAAAACGAGTCTTTCTGATACCCCTAATATCCTTTAAAAAGTTGTGTGTGTGTGTGTGTGTGCTTTTAAAAATGCATGTCAGATCGGATGTCTACATTGTATTGAAATGTATTGAAATAGAATAGGAAGGAAGCCTTACCAATGTTGGTTCGTGTCCGTCTTCCGCAGGGGAATAGTGTTTGAGGTCGGAGTAGCGCTCCTGATTGCTTTCGGGATGCCGCTTGTCCGCTGACGCAGTTTCGGCGTGAGTTGAGGTTGTAGGCTGCGTTCGGCGCAGAGGTTCGGCGTGCGTGGGGATCGTCGGGACCACTCGGCAGAGGTTCGGCGTGCGTTGTGGTGGCAGGAGTCACTCTGGGCAGTAGTTTCGGCGTGGTTTGGGATCGTCGGTTTGACTCGGAAAGAGCCGGACACCGGGGAAAGACTGTGCAAGGCCTCTGAGTACCACGAGGGGCCTCAGAGTACCTCGAGAGTGCCTCTGGGGCAGCGCGGGAGCGTCTCGGGAGCGCTGAGAGGCTTCGGAGCACCTCTAGGGGGCTCGGAAGGCCTCGGAAGGATCCGAAGGGGCCGGGAATGCCTCGAAAGGGCTTAGAAGGGGAGCCAGAAGGCTTAGGGAGGAAGAGAGAAGAGGGAGGTGTGTAAAAATGAGGAGGGGGAGCCCTCTATTTATAGTCTCAGATTTGGTGCAAAGAGGTCCGTACGGACCTCCTTGGTTATCCAGGATTTTGGTTTTCCTCGATTTGAGGGAATATGCAATGATGGTGAATATTCTGGAAATGATGATGTCCCCTTGCAAAGAGGTCCGTACGGACCATCTTGCATGCAAAGAGGTCCGTACGGACCAAGTCTGCATGGAAACCATCATTTCTCCCGGGATTTGAGGGAATATTGTGGACTTTAAGGGGATTTAGTAATTATGGAAACAAAGAGGTCCGTACGGACCTATATTGCTTTTCCAGTTTCCTGAAAATTCCCGAAAGGCCCTTTTGTCCCTTTTTATCCCAGAAAGGCCCCTCCCCTAGTTTGGTTGGGGGTTTGAGAGGGTTTTGAGAGGGTTTTGAGTGAGAGAGGTCTCTGAGACTGCGTGGATGAGTCTGCGGTGTTTCCCGAGTGTTTGAAAGGGAGTGATCCAGATTGGGGTACTTACACCGACGCCCCAATCAGGATGATTCCAAGGTTCCACCCAAGAAACGCTTGGTAGAAGAAACCGCGCACAAGGAGAAATCAAAGGGCCATTCCCATCATGATGATCGGAAGAAGAAACGGCGTGAAGACGAGTACTTCTATCGGGATGAGGACACCGGATCAACTTATGATTCCATATACCGCCCCTCCAAAGAAAGCAAGGGGAATAAAAAATCATCAGAAAAGGAGCGGAGTCATAGAGAAAGTTCATGGGAAAAGGAGATAATGAGACGATTGGCCCAAGTGGAAACCGCCAAGAAGGATGAGCCAGAAAAAGACTTTTTCCTCCGACCTTTCACAAGATGGATCAAGGAAGCTCCACCAAACCCCAAGATCAAGATTCCCACCTTGCCAGATTATACCGGCACAACCAAAGCAAACAACCACCTTGGACAAATCGAAGTTAAGATGTCCTTACTCACAAAGAATGATCCCATCTTATGCAAAGCTCTAGCTAACACTCTCACCGACCACGCTCTGGAGTGGTTCATGGCTCTCCCATCTGACTTCGTTAATAGTTATGATGATTTCAAAGCAAGTTCATGACTCGATTTAGTGCCTCATGAGCTTTCCCCATTGCCAAATCGGAGTTGTGTCAAATTAGGCAGAGGTCAGGAGAATCGGTCCTCAGCTATGTCACAAGGTTTAGGCACTTGGCGGATCAGATAGCAGATATTAATGATGGAGAAATTATTATGTTGTTTAATGCTGGTTTGGCCATTCCCCGCCTTAGAAGTTAATTGAATATGCGTCCCCCCAAATCCTCAGGAGAGTTGTACGAGCGTGCTAGGGGGTACGCCAGAGGAGAAGATATTGATGGCCAAGGCGGAGGCTCGGACTCCAGAAGAGTTAGGAAGGAAATAGTTGAAGTTGTGGAGCATGATGCAAGAGCTCACAGAGGATATGAAAGGAACATATGGAGACCTCATGATAGAAACGAGCCCACTAAGGAAGAAGTTTTCACTCCCTTGAATATGCCCAGAGCCGAAATCCTTAAGCTCGTATAGTGAGTTTCATAGAGACACGGGGCATGACACCGAAGATTACTTCCACCTGAAGAAGGTTTTGCAAAGGATGGTAGACCGCAGACTCCTTAATGGCTTCCTAGAAGGAATAAAACCAGGAGAAGACAAAGAAAAGCGCCAAGGGGAAGGAGGGAGCCGCACAGTTATTCACGTGATCAATGAATGAATTCCAAGTATCACCCAACTCCGTAACCAGTATTACAGCCTAAATCACACTTTCAATGTGCCAGCGTATGCCCCAGAGGAGGAAAGAACAATCAGTTTCAGTAGGAGGGAGTTGGCTTTGTCGCCTGGGCATGCCGATCAGCCCATCATCATTAAGCTGTATACCGCAGAAAAAGAAATCAGAAGAATCCTTGTTGATACGGGAGCATCCCGCAATATTTTGTATTATGAAGCTTTCTTAGGAATGGGATATTCAGAAGCTCACCTTGCACCTTTCGTCGGAATGCTGGAAGGTTTCACAAACCATGCGGTTAGAGTCAAAGGCACCATCGATATCCTAATCTTTGTTGAAGATGGCGATATGATCAGATCCGAAATGGTTACCTTCATGGTCCTAGATCTGGCATCTCCTTATAATGCCATTGTAGGCATACCATTCATGAAGAGTTTTGAAATGGTGGTCTCCGTTCCTTATCAAAAGGAAAAGTTTCCTACTCCCAAAGGGATTGGATGCTTGAAGAGTGAGCCCGTTGACGCCCTCAAGAAAATGATCACCATGCAGAAGAACAATAATAACATAACAATCTATGAGCCAGATCATGAAGTAACACTTAGCCGTTCCCAAACTTCCTCCAGGAGCACGATTGGAGTGATTGCTGACTTGGAAATGGAGGAGAAGGAAGGTTTAATGATATGGGAATGCCAGAAGGAAGACCCCATCGTATGGGAGAGTCAAATTTCCAAATCACCAATTCTAATGGAAGTGATCTCCGATGACAATGAAGTTGCGACATGCAAGTCCTTGGAACAAGACGATGAAATGGTGCTAGAAATCAATGAGGATGTGGATGAACCTCTTTCAAATGATGTATGGAAGGAGATAGTGGTGACCTCAGAGGAAGAAGCTGATGAAGGGAAGAAGGAAGGGCAAATTGAAAAAGAGAAAACTCCAAGGAAAAGAGACATTGAGATTGACAGTTTGCAGATCCAAGGATGAACCCGATATACAAGCTCATGAGGAGCTAGAGGAAATTGTGATCAGTCCAGCCATTCCTGAACAGAAATTGTAAACCTCTTTAGTACATTTTAACTTTCCCTAAAAGATGTAGCATCGGTAAAATGTTTTGCCGCTTTCCCCAAAGACTTAAACTTGTAGTAGATTTTCTCCACTCTCCATGAAAGTTTAATGAAATCGATGCCTTCTCCATTTGAAAATGTTCTCCATCATATTTTTTACGATCTTTCTCCAAAAGCTTTACATATGTTATTCCACGCGGTATCCTAACAAAGGTGTCCATACCGCACATATCTCAGCTGATATGGGCCTAAGACAAACAAGCTAAAAACAACGCACTCCGTGATAATCGGTCCAAATAACCCTAGCGGTTTGCGAAATAGTTCCTCATGGAAACCGAAGGCCAGGAATAACTAGGCCTGAACGCTTTGCCAAGATTGGTCAAACACGACCATAGCACTGTCGCACTTGCTAAAATTAACTTATGAAGTTATAACATTTCTAACGATACCAAAAAATAAAAATTGAAATGTTTGCAAACATTAATCTCAGTGATTACAGCAAAAGGGTATCGAATGGCCATGTTAAAGGTGCTCATGACTATTGATCCAGGAGGTCATAGCTAGCAAGAACACCACAAGCATATCGGGTAATGAAACAAAACCCCATGGCCTCAGTGGTGATATGACTAAAAATAGGGCTCAGGTCCTTAGTAAAAATCGATCCCAGTGATCATGATGCATAAACACTTAGCCAAAATTGGTTCAATCAACCATAGCAATGAAAGGCTAAGGCCAAGATGACTATCTATAACGGTTTGCAAAAATTGGTCTAAGTAACCATAGCAAACCACAAAGAGATTTGCAAAAATTGGTCTAAGTGACCATAGCAAACCGATGAAGATTTGCAAAAATTGGTCTAAGTGACCATAGCAAACCGATGAAGATTTGCAAAAATTGATCTAAGTGATCATATTATTTCCTCCTCAACTCGATCATAAATAATCAAGCTAAGGAGTTGGGGGCTACTGATGAGCCAAATCTTAAGGCTCATGCTCAAACCGAATTATAAAAATGACAAGTCAAAATGAACCGGATCAAGGCATGGTGACAAGCCCAAAATCACCCATGCAGTCTCCCTCTAAACCGCCCATGCGGTTTCCTTCCTATCCACCCTTGTCCTTCTACCCCATATCCGCCCTTGTCCTTATCATCCCATTCTCCCCTTGTCCTTCTCCCCCCTATCCGCCCTTGTCCTTCTCATCCCATTCTCCCCTTGTCCTTCTCATCCCATTCTCCCCGTCACACCGTCACCCGCATTCGCCCTTCTCTCCTCAAACCGCTTATGTGCGGTTTCCCCCTAGGCCTCCCACTGCCTTCACCCCAAATTCCTCAATTCCTCATCCTTTTGTTTTCCCTTGGCCCATGCAATCTCCCCACATCACCTAGTGGTTGTTTCCCCCTTAACCGAATATCACATATGAGGCTTGCCCCAAGTCTTTCTCCCACTATCTTCTTCCCTTGAGCCTAAGCGGTGTCATCTCCCCCATGAAGCCCTTAGCACTTCGCCAAGAACCTTTCCCACACACCGAGCTGAACACCTCGATATCTCATGAGGCATACCGCAATAGTTGGCTTACTCATGAGTTCTTACCATCATACTTCTCCAATGAAGAGCATACCACCTCCAAGGAAATGTCCCCATGCAATTTCCTCCTATCCAACTAACCTCATGATCCTTCCATGACTCCAACGAATCCACTCCCTTTGCATGGCAGAGAGAAGGCTCCCATAGTCTCTGTCCCAACAGAGATTTGCTCCCCACTCTCCCAACCAAAAGGACTCTCCGCCAATGAGGTATGAACACGTGTCCCCTTGATATTTGATAATAATCCAAACCTCTCCCTCATATAAATATGACTTCTCCCTCAAGGCAAAAGGTAAGTCATTTTGAACTCAATCCAATTTCCATACTCCATAGCTTTATCTCCATCACTGTGTTCATATCCTCACTTCGGAGCCTCATCGCCGGGGAACCCCCCCCCCCTCGGCTTTGAGCCAACAGTTTTCTTTCTTATTCTCAGGTTAAGGAGATCAAGTCAAGCCAGATATCCGACCGCCCTCATCCTTGAGTCGGACCACCGTTGCATACCTGTTTCTATCGGTAGCATCAGGTATTAATTTGGGAACATTCTTCAACTTTCAAAAGTGACCTAATGGGTGACATAAACAGAGGCCCATCTTAATAATTATTAATAATTAGGAGCCCGCTGCTAAATTAAATATAAGACTCTTAATATATCTATTATACAATACAGGACTTAAAAAACTGCCTCTTATCTTCACATAAAGAGGGGCCAGGATTGAAAGTTGGAGAATATATCCAACGGCCGTAAATCCTCCCTCCCTCCCAACGTGTTTTAACCTCTCCACTCCCCTCCTCTGTCAACAACTGTTCTCCACGTCCTACTCCTTCGTTCCTTCTACAACAGCTCCCATAATCTCTTCTCTCCCTCCTCAGTACGTTAAACCCACCATTAATTTCAATTGGGCTCTCAATTTTCCCCTCTTCCCACAACACCCACCACCTACGTCCCTTTTCAATCTTCGGCTGTTTAATCAAAGGCATACTCACAAGACAGGTAATTTTTATACTCGCTGCAATCACGGCAATTATTTTCATACTCTCTGTTTAATGTTTAATTTGTTGTAGGAAAGGGAAACAAGCAGACATGATGAGCAAAAATTTCTTTAACTATGTTTTGTAATATATTTCGTAAAATAACATATTTAGCTTAGAATTTCAAAGCAAAATCGAAGGAGATCTATCCTTATAAGGTTTTGATTGAATAATACCTTGATTTCCGGCAACGGCCATTGGCGGAGGAGCAAAGTTTTTGAAGAATTTCATACCGCCGTTTGCAATCCGTCTTGATTCGTCCGCAGAGCGCCCCCGATCCGGCCGCAGAGCGCCCCCGATCCGTCTTCACTTCGCCTGGCGTACCCAACTCCTCCCATGCTTCTTCCTCCACCATTATTGGCTGACCCTTCCCTTTCCCCTCTCTCCAGATGATCTCCATTGCCCCCGTTCCACATCCGTCTCCTCCATGGCTCGAATTGGTTTTAAATGGAGTTGAAGATGGTTGCTTCTGCGGTCGCCGGAGGAAACGGACGCACGGACTCCGACCGGTTTGATCTCCTTCTCGCCATTGCCATGCCCGAGTCCGCGTAACGCCATGGCCGAGTGTAGAGAGAGAAATGCGTGAGATTTTAAGAGAGAGAAAGAGCGGGGAGTATCTAAATTGATTTTACTTTTGCTTCGAGTTGAGGTGGGTGTTAAATTGATTTTACTTTGGCTCTTATGCATTTTGTAGAAATGATGTGTCAAATTAAGTAGATTGAATTGCTATGTTCTTCCTCAAGCTGTAAACTATTTAATTGATGCCAGCTAGAGTGGCAAAATTCCATAAAGTAGTGAACGTTAATATTTATTCCAAAATATCAATATGACATTTTTTTCCCGTGGCTCAATTTGATTTTTAATCTTATGTAAATGAACCAGCTTATTCACTCACCGTCTTGGCAAATACTCCCTCCGTCCCGATTCACTTTGGCACCAAAATGAATGGCACAATAACTAAGAAAAAGAATAAAATAAAAGAAATGTGTGATAGAAAATGAAGAGAGAGAGAATGAGTTGGATAAATAGTAGTGTTGGTTGAATAAATTGAGTGGTGGAAAATGAAGAGAGAGAATGAGTGGTGGGGTAGAGTGAATATAAAATTATAAAAAGTTTGCCATTTTGGGTAGTGCCAAGTGAAGTGGGATGGACCAAAATGGAAATTAGTGCCAAGTGAAGTGGGAGGGAGAGAGTAAATGTCTTCGAAAGATGGTGAAAGGTAGTTGATGGGAAGTAATGGAGGATATAGAAAGAAAATGTGTTTCTTAATTTAGAATTTAATTCATATTAAATCTTATAATTTTATAATATTATTAACATTTTATCGATATACAAATGGCAACTATCTCCTATTTTTTAACAAGACTTGGGATATACGTAAATTTGCAGTTTGTTGTGAAATCCTTGGGATATACGTATATTATTTTCTCTAAATAATTTTTTATTGTTTGTCTTACAATAATCGAGGCGTAGAATGAGAATGAGTAGTCAAGTTGTAGGGCCAAAGGTTTAGTTTAGTTTGGTTTAGTTTAATTCAGTTTAATTTAATTGGTTTTTTATGTACTCCTACAAATTTCATGTTTGTTTTATTTAGTTTCTGTAAATATGTTTGTTTGGATATGTTCTATTGATGTTTATTTGTTATGAATTCTGAAGTATAACATGAGTTTATCATTTCCATTGGTCAATCCAATAGATTGTGAAAATGCTTCTTATGATTTGATTAGAACTACCATCCTCTCGAGTAAAATATCCTGCCTCAATCTCCAAATAGTGTATTTAACAATTTTTTTCATTTTATTGCCAGCTTAATCATTATCAAATTTCACTCCTCCAAATAGTGTATATTATTTTCTCTAAATAATTTTTTATTGTTTGTCTTACAATAATCGAGGCGTAGAATGAGAATGAGTAGTCAAGTTGTAGGGCCAAAGGTTTAGTTTAGTTTGGTTTAGTTTAGTTCAGTTTAATTTAATTGGTTTTTTATGTACTCCCTACAAATTTCATGTTTGTTTTATTTAGTTTCTGTAAATATGTTTGTTTGGATATGTTCTATTGGTGTTTATTTGTTATGAATTCTGAAGTATAACATGAGTTTATCATTTCCATTGGTCAATCCAATAGATTGTGAAAATGCTTCTTATGATTTGATTAGAACTACCATCATCTCGAGTAAAATATCCTGCCTCAATCTCCAAATAGTGTATTTAACAATTTTTTCATTCTATTGCCAGCTTAATCATTATCAAATTTCACTCCTCCAAATAGTGTATATTATTTTCTCTAAATAATTTTTTATTGTTTGTCTTACAATAATCGAGGCGTAGAATGAGAATGAGTAGTCAAGTTGTAGGGCCAAAGGTTTAGTTTAGTTTGGTTTAGTTTAGTTGATTTAATTTAATTGGTTTTTTATGTACTCCCTACAAATTTCATGTTTGTTTTATTTAGTTTCGTAAATATGTTTGTTTGGATATGTTCTATTGGTGTTTATTTGTTATGAATTACTGAAGTATAACATGAGTTTATCATTTCCATTGGTCAATCCAATAGATTGTGAAAATGCTTCTTATGATTTGATTAGAACTACCATCCTCTCGAGTAAAATATCCCGCCTCAATCTCCAAATAGTGTATTTAACAATTTTTTTCATTCTATTGCACTTAATCATTATCAAATTTCACTCAATGGCACAACCTTCAACGAAAGGAAAAGAACCTGCTGCGCCACAGGTATTCTTCATTGGCCGTTCAAATTGTATGCTGATAATATATTTCTATTAAAAATCAATATTTTCTAGAGTTAGTAATATTTGTCTATTTGCCTATTCACTACCAGTCAGTGAATATGGAGTTAGGAGAAAGTTCAACATCTAGAAATAGATATTATCGTAGTATGCGTGAAATTGCACAATCTAGACGAAGGGAAAGAGATCGAGCCGATCAAGCAAGAACCCAACAAAATTCTTCTAACGTTTCTTTGGGTCCTTCGAGACGGGAAATTGCACAAAGGAGGCGTCGTTTGCGTGAACAAGCCGCTCCTTATTCTACTATGTAACATAATTCTTCTTTTACTCCTCTTTAATTCAAATAATCTTATCTTAAAAAATATAACACGCCTTTCCACATATAGGTCAACTATATTAGAAGACCCGTCCACTACCGAACAAAATGAAAATATAGGTGGTTTCGAAGAGGATGAGCTCCATCTACGTGACATAGAGAATCAACAAATTTTCAATCAAGTTCGTCATTCCTCGCGTAATGAATGTCATATGTCGAAGACTGGCCATGCCAGCACCGGATGGGCGAAAAATTGGTTAACTCTCCTTTGAGTAGGCCTGCATTTGGAACATGTTGCTTGGATGGGCAAGTTAGGCTTCCTAATCTTCTTGATCCACCCACTGCTCAGTGGAATTATATGACGGTTGTGACCATCGTTCGACGTTATTTTTCCAGATATTCGACGGTATAATGCCGCAATGGCTTTCACCAGCCTTGGATGTGATCTAGATGATCGTGTACAACGTGGCAGGCCCCTTATAGCTTCACTATACATGGTGAGTTGCGACATCATTCCGGGTCATTACTACCACCTCCGTATTCAAATCCCGTGTACGCTCAACTTTATATATACGATCCGATGACCGCCTTAGAATGTCGTCGCCGTCGAAATGATACATTAGATGGAGAACTAATGGGCCGCATCCAAGATTATTTGTTACAATACAATCCTTTTGCACCTATCTTTCGTCAAGCATGTGTAATATTAGAACAACAAAGCCACTATCATCTAATCAAAATTTGGCAAAGATATTTGCATTATGACCCAAGAAGAGATCAACGGCGATATAATGCACCTACGGTTGATGAGAGATTGCAAAGAATCTTACCCGGTGATGGTACTGAGAGAAGGAGAACAAGAGATATTGTCCTTCACTACAGAGATCAAGGCTTGATGCGGATAAGTGAAAGTCATCCAGCATACGCCCCATTACATTACGTCTTATTATTTCCTTTAGGGGAGCTAGGATGGGAACCGTCCATGACTCTCTGGGATGTGAATAGGAATGGTCCGAGTAATAAAAGTAGAAATAGACTCACAATGATGGATTACTACAGTTATCGTTTATTCGAACGAACAACAGAGTATTCTACCATTTTGAGAGGCAAAAAACTATTTCAGGAATATTTGATTGACGTTTGGGCTGCAACAGAGCAAAACCGTCTTCTTTTCCTAAGGGAAAACCAAGAGGGATTTGTTCGTGTTGATCGGTATAAAGATCTCCAAGAAATTTTTGATGAAGAGAGTGCAAGTCCAGATCAAATTGGTAGAAAATTCATCCTTCCATCTTCTTTCACTGGTGGACCAAGGCAAATGTATGAAATTTTTCAAGATTCAATGGCTATTACACGCGCGTATAAGCATCCAGATATTTTCTTAACTATGACAGCCAACCCGGCATGGCCAGAAATTAGAGATGCTCTACTTCCTAATCAAACTGCAGCTGATAGGCCAGATTTGGTTGCTCGAGTTTTCGAATTAAAGAGAAAGCATTTGTTGAAAATTATTAGAGATGAAAGGGTGTTTGGAAAAGTAGAAGCTTATGTTTTCACAATTGAATTTCGTAAAAGAGGATTGCCCCATATGCATGCACTGTTTTTCTCGCGGATGAAGATAAGATCGTAACTCCTGAGCAAGTTGATAGGGTGGTATGTGCCGAATTACCCGATCCAGATAGCAGGCCTGCACTTTTCGACACGGTTAAGAGATGTATGATACATGGTCCGTGCGGCACGAGAAACCCAAGTGCGCAATGTATGGAGAACAATAGGTGCAAAAAAAAATTTCCAAAACAGTGGGCCGAAACAACTTCTATTGATAATGATGGCTATCCAATCTATCGTCGCCTCGATAATGGAGTTGTATTGACAGTAAGAGGGAAGGAGGTAGATAACAGAGATGTTGTACCTTATAACCCTTATCTCACAGAGTTATTTGATTGCCATATTAATGTGGAGGTGTGTGCTGGAGTTAGATGTGTGAAGTACATTCACAAGTACATATACAAAGGTCATGATCGAACAACAATGGTTTTAGGGAAAGGTGATGAAATCAAACAATATCTTGATGCGAGGTATATTGGTCCGCCAGAAGCTGCATGGCGGTTATTCGGATACAACTTGCATGAAGAATTTCCTAATGTTGTTCGATTAGATCTCCATCTACCTCGAGAGCATAATGTTTCATATGATTCAAGATGTTCGCGAGAAGAGATAGCTGCACAAGTAGAGGGAAAAGTAACAAAATTAATGGGGTTTTTTAGATGTTGTGCTTCTGATGTAATGGCCCGACAGTTTACTTATCAACAAATGCCGAAGCATTACACGTGGTTGGCGAATGTTTGGAAACGGAGATGTAATTTAAGCTAGGCAATTGGAAGAATATATTTTTCTAGCCCCTCCAGTGGTGAGAGATTTTACCTCCGACTCTTATTAATTACTGTTAAAGGGCCAACCTCTTGGGAAAATTTACGAACATACAATGGTATTGTGCATGATACATTTAAAGGTGCTTGCGTTGCACGGGGTCTCCTAGAAGATGATGAAGAATGGAATCAATGTTTGGAAGAAGCCTCAGTTATGAAGATTGGTTACCAACTGAGGAGATTGTTTGCGCTTATTCTAACGCAATGCTCTCCGATACATCCCCATGAGTTGTGGACTAAGTTTGCAATGAATATATGTGATGATCTTCCTCACAAATTGCGCACAGAATATGAAATTCCATATCCGGATGATAGTCAAATAATAGATTATGGCCTGCATCTCTTGAATGAAATATTGCAAGAAACTGGAAAAAGCTTGGCAGATTTCCCACCAATGCCTCTTCCACTTCAAAATTGGACCCAAATGACCGGCAACAACAGGTTATTATGGGAACATAGACAGCTTAAGTATGATGAGCGCACTATTGCTGCGGAAGCAAATATCTCTCGCTTGAATGTTGGTCAGCGACACTGTTTCGATGTTGTGATATGTTCGGTGAATGAAAATCAAGGGAAAACCTTCTTCTTGAATGGGGGTGCAGGAACGGGCAAAACATTTCTGTACAACACAATTGCAGGGGTTTGTCGATCGCATGACAATATCGTGATCTGTGTTGCATCATCTGAAATTGCATCGTTATTGTTAGTTGGTGGCAGAACGGCACATTCTACCTTTTGTCTACCGTTGAATGTGTTGGAAGATACGTTGTGTTCATTTACAAAACAGTCAATTCATGCCCAACTCTTTAGAGATACAAAATTAATAATCTGGGATGAGGTTCCTATGCAACATCGCCATTGCGTTGAGGCCGTCGATCGCAGCCTTTGTGATAATGATAGCCCTTTCGGTGGAATTACTGTTGTTTTTGGTGGTGATTTTCGTCAAACTTTGCCAGTTATACCTAAGGGGCACCGTGAACAAATTGTGGGGTCAACTCTCCAAAAATCATCACTTTGGACGAAGATATATGTCTTGACTCTATCGGAAAACATGCGGTTGGATCGAAATGATCTCGCGAATGTTGAATTTGCGGAATACTTGAATAAGGTAATAGTTATGCATTCAAATTAAATATTTCTTTTATAAGCATTCATAATTAACATTACATAAATTTCCATCCAAGGTGGGAAGCGATCCAGATGAGACAATTGAACTTCCTTCTACTATCCGAAAGTGTAAAGACGTCAACGAGCTAATAAGAGAAGTTTATCCAACATTGCATATTCCGGGGACTTCTACTTGCTTTCTGGCTTCTTAAGCGATCGAACAATTTTGTCCCCGCGTAATGATGATGTCAATTACATAAATCTTCAAGCATTAGAGATGTTTCAGCAATATCATCGATTATCTATCGGCGAGACAAATATACGAGATGATGATACCGGTGATCCGATTATGGCAAATCGATACCCAATAGAGTTTTTGAACTCATTGAATCCTTCTGGTCTTCCCCTTCGGACTTGCGGTTGAAAGTTGGTTGCCCGATTATTTTTATGAGGAATCTTGCACCTAGGGATGGTCTTTGCAATGGAACAAGATTAAGAGTTGTTCGATGTGGGCAACGTATTATTGAGGCTGAAATCTTGACGGGAGATAAAGCGGGCAATTTGGTATTTATACCAAGAATTTCTCTTACGCCTTCTTCGACCGAACTTATTATTCCAATTACAAGGCGTCAATTTCCAATTAGGTTGTGCTTTGCAATGACTATAAATAAGTCACAAGGTCAATCTGTTAAATTTGTCGGCATTGATCTTCGGACACCGGTGTTCACTCATGGCCAATTATATGTTGCTTTATCAAGATGTACTACATTCAATAGGATAACGATTCTCATTCCATCACCATCGGGAGATGACACATCCACAACAAATATTGTTTATCCTGAAGTACTTCTGTGAGGCTTATATAATAGGTATGATTCCTAAATTTTTTTTTCTGAATGTAACATCTTTCATCCTTTTATAGCCTACAAGTATAAATTATTATTATGTAACTGTTATTATATGTGTATACCTCGAGTTACAATGTTTGTTCTTGATTACATATTGCTTATTTGATTAAAATTTATATATTATTGATCTCATGTTTTATATAGCCTATTACAAGTATAAAGTATTATTATTTAACTGTTACTATATGTGTATAACTCAAGTTATAATGTTCGTTCATGATTACATATGGCTTATTTGATTTAATTTATATATTCTTGATCTCATGTATCTAATAGGCACTCACCCCCGTGGTTGATAATTTGCAAGTGCCTCCTCCGGCTACTAATATTGTACAAGAGACTGAACCTCTCTATTCCGATGATGATATTTGGGATGACCCAACTTTTATTGACGAAATGGTATATTTTTCTTATATATATAATCTAATTTAATTCATCTATTATAGTTAAATTATTGTGTTTAATATCTTTTTATTTTTTTCAATGCTCAGGATGAGGCCGAGAAAAATGCTATCGCATTTTTTGCCGCAAGAAATGCTGCCGCGCGTTTTTCTACTACCGTCAATGATGTGAAATCGGAACCTGAAGACTAATAAATACTTACTTTACATTTTTTTTTTATAATTAAACATTCAATTTTCTTTGGAATAAGTGAGGCGTAGAATTCTTCAATTTTATTTTTAAATTATAAAGTTTAGATATTGTTTTATTATTTTCTGTGTTTATATATTTCATCTCTATTTTGATATATTTGGAAGTCTTTGCTGGTATTTTTGACAAAAGGCGGCTTTGAATCTATAATATATAATAGCAAAACTTTTTGGAGCTCATAGAAAATTCCAAGTGTCAAAACAACATTGGCCAATCTTTTCCTCTTTCACCAATCAAAATCATCCATCAATTTAACTTTTAAAATTTTATTAAAAAAAAAAAAATACAGAATGTTAGGAGATAATCTAGGGAGGATTTATAGCCTTGATAATAGGAAATGAAATAAGGAAAGATAGAAACGAATAATTTGGGAAGATAAATTGGGAGAATTTTAATAATTCTAAAATTAATTTATGGTAGTTTCTATATTAATTATTTAAATAATTTATTTTGGGCTGCTAAGTAGTTAAACAAATGTGGGCCAAAGAGTTCAAGAAGTAGATAATTAATGAAATGGGTCGGACCATTTTACGAGGATTTCAACCCTTAGAGACTTGAGTATAAATCTTTCCTTACCCCTTCCTGTTTAGCATAGAATATGTAATGCTTCAATAAAGTAGTGTATTATATTAGAGTATACTCCCTCCTACACTTTTTATTTTGGGACACCCGTTTTGACAAAAAGTGAAGTTATTAATGGGACGGAGGAAGTACGTATAATATTACCGCCGTCCTAAAATGAGTCGATGGTTTTTCTTTGTCTGATTCTCTAGGCCTTATTTGTATTTTTTTTTTTTTTAAAAATTAAAAATTAAAAATAATATGCCTCTTTGATAACGACTTTGACAAATATGGATGGCTTGGCTTCCATATATTTGTTCAATGGTCAACGGCTCAACTTACCCTCTTATAATAATAATAATAATACACTCCTATATAAAAAGAATCGAAATCTAAACTTCATTCATGCATTATGCATTATAAAGCTATCTGACTTTACAATTTAATCTTCTCTTATAAATATACTTTCTTCGTTTCATTTGAAATGAAAGAAACAAAAATCTCTTTTTGCTGTTTTATTTGAAAAAATTGAATCTCAAAATAGAAATTTTTAATATTTCTTTATTCATTATACACATTCTTTAATTCTCATGCAAAATTCATTTTGTATTTTTAAATGGGACAAAGAAAATATCAAAATTTTGAATTAGTTGTATTATACAAAATACAATATGTTAAGTTGAATCTCAATATACTATGAGCTGATAATATAATAGGAATAATGGTATAATATGTCACAATCGGATAGATTTGCTCTATTACATAATTATTCAAATTCAATTTAAGAAGAAAATAATTAATGAAATGGGTTGGACCATTTTACGAGGATTTCAACCCTAGAGACTTAAGTATAAATCTTTCATACCTAAACCTAGAGAGGCAGTCAATTTATTTTGTTTCACGAGCACTGAGGCACTAGGGAGAGAAAAGAAGAGCCAGCGAACGTTAAGCTTGAGGTAAGCGTGTCCCTTATCCCTACCTGTTTAGCATAAAATATGTAATGCTTCAAAAAAGTAGTGTATTATATTAGAGTATATGTGAGACATTTTAAAATTGTACTATTGATTTTGGGAGGTTCTTTCTTCTCCTATGAACTAAGAGTACCTCCTTTTTACTTATCCTTTTTACTTATAAGATTTCATAAGTTTGACTAATATATATGTATAATATTGATAGTGGGATATAGATATTATGAATATGAAAACTAAAGTAAGAAAAAGAGTAGTGGAGTAGGAAATAAAAAATAAATTTTTGTTGCGAGTTTCTTTCGAATTATGGCGTATGTGGGTTTCTTTCAAATTAATGCTAACTCATGTATTATATGTGTATTATATAAACTAAATATGAAAATAATACCTTATATAAACTAACTCACGTATTTTACAAAAAAAAAAAAAAAAAAACAAGGCAATATGGCAAAACGTGGACAAAAGATAGCTATTCGCGATATTGAGGGAGCTACTAAACAACGTAGCATTGTTGTGCGGATCTTGAGATTAGTAAAGCACACTGATAAAGAAGGAACGACTTCTTTTGATATGATATGCCTTGACTCTGAGGTTAGTTATCAAATACGCTTTAAATTAAAATATTTGTTATCATTTTTTTAATTTGATGGAATAATAGATTTATAATGAGATTTATTTTATTACTAATACATTTTTTGAATATATGATCCAAAAAATAGGGATCTAAGATTCAAGTGTTTGTCCACAAAAATTTCTTTGAAAACTTCAAGGATATGTTTACCGAAGGTGGAATTGTTAAGATTACCAATTTTGTTGTAATAAAGAATGAAATACAACAATGACAGAAGACCAGGATTAACCATCAATCAAAATCATTCATCAATTTAACTTTTAAAATTTTATTAAAAAAAAAAATAGAATGTTACCTTCCCCTACAATACCCTTTATTGTTTCCATATGGTGAGGTTGGATTTTATACGGAGATTTCAAGAGATGATCCAACCAAGTCTCGGCCAACACTATCACTGAAAGAATTCATATCATTCCGTCTTCAGGCAAGGAGCAAAGAAGGATCCCAGCTTATGAGGAGTGGGCGTTTGCTCCAGCAGTTTATGGTTGATTCTTATGTTATGATGGATACACAGAGGCTTCATTGGATTCGTCACCACCAACCTAAACTACGAGCTGAATCATACACGAGACTAAAAGTTGCAGCCAACAGCGGAGTTAGCGGTTCAGATGCGGGGAGAAGAATCATACTGCCTTCATCGTACACTGGGGGAAAAAGGTGAACCATCCAAAATTATCAGGAATCCCTTGCAATATGTAAATGGATAGGTTATCCATCATTGTTTATTACTTTTACATGTAACCCTAAGTGGCCAGAAATAAAAAGATATGTTGAAGAAAAGGGATGTAGACCAGAGGACAGGCCCGACATAATATCGAGGGTTTTCAAAATGAAACTTGATGAAATGATCAGCGATTTTAAGGACGGGAAAGTGTTCGGTAGCCCTGCTGCAAGTAAGTATCAAATATTTTGAATTTATTTCTGAAAGTTTTTAAAAAGCTATATTTTATATAAATATTTTATTTTTGTTTCTACGCAGTTGTGTACACTGTTGAGTGGCAGAAGAGAGGTCTTCCTCATGCACATATTCTTCTTTTTCTCAATCCACAGGATCAAGCTAAGATTGCTGAAGATGTAGACAAATTTATTTCAGCTGAGATACCTGACAAGGAAGCTGAACTGAAATTGTATGAGACAGTAAGAGATTTTATGCTGCATGGTCCATGTGGTCCTTCAAATCCGAAATCTCCATGTATGCAAAATAATAGGTGTTCAAAGCAATTTCCCAAGTCTTTTAATGAGCGAACTATTGTAGATGAAAATGGGTACCATGTGTATAGGCGGAGAGACACCGGGGCAACTATTGAGAAGGGTGAATGTAATCTCCACAAAGGGTATGTTGTTCCGTTTAATGCCTATCTTCTTTTGAAGTACAGAGCACATATCAATGTCGAGTACTGTAATCAGAGCATGGATATCAAATATTTGTTCAAGTACATTAACAAGGGTAGCGATAGGATAACTCTTTGATTACAAGAAGAGGATGAGGTTGAAAGGTTCATTGATTGTAGATATGTCTCTGCATGTGAGGCAATTTGGAGGATATATGGGTTTGATTTGCATTATAGAACTCCACCAGTTGAGCGGTTAGCTTTTCACATGAAGGGTGACCAGACTATACCTTTTCACGAAGGGGATTACATTGAAGATGTTCTTGAAAAAACAGAGACTGTTTAAGAATCTCAGTTTGTTAAGTGGATGGATTATAACCGTGATAATGAAGATGGTCGACATTTGAAATACTGTGAATTCCCGAGGTATTTTGTGTGGGTAAAAAATAAACGTGAATGGCGCCGCAGGAAAGATAGTCGATTTGTAATTGGAAGGATATATCATGTGCTGGTCGGCTGTGGGGAATTGTACTACTTGAGGATTATGTTGAATCATAAAGCCGGTTGCAAAAATTTTGAAAATTTGAAAACCGTTGATAATGTTGTCTATAAGGACTTTAAATCAGCTTGCTATGCCTTGGGTTTGTTAGATGACGACAAGAAATATGTCGATGCAATAAAAGAAGCAGCTGGTTGGAAAATGCCTGTAGCCTTAAAGCCTTAAAAAGACTATTTGCTGTCCTATTACTGTCTAATTCCATGACTATGCCGCACGAGGTATGGGATAAGACTTGGGAGGAACTTTCCGATGACATGGAATACAATTATAGGAAACTGCACAATAATCCGAGTAAGTTTAACATCTTATCTAATATAGGTTTTCATTTAATATTACATATATTTATATATTTTGGTGTTTGGATATATATTTAATTGCTTTTTTCATAAATGTGCCAGGATTGAAACTAAGCAAAGAACAGAAGAAGAATCTTGCTTTAGCAGAAATTGAAAAAATATTGGTTCAAAATGGAAGTAGCTTGCATAAGTTTACAAATATGCCTAAGCCGATAAACTCTGCTATTGAGGATGCACATAATAGGCTTATTTTAGATGAAACATCATATGATATAGAAGAGATGAAGGCTGAGCACGACAGATTGTATAAACAACTCACGGCTGAGCAGAAGGGAGTATATGAAGAAATCATGTCAGCTGTCGATAGTGGAAATGGTGGAGTATTCTTCCTGTATGGTTATGGAGGTACGGGAAAGACGTTTACGTGGAAGACATTATGTCTTGCATTACGGATGCGAGAGGAAGATTGTAGTTGCGGTTGCATCAAGTGGTATTTCTTCATTATTACTTCCGGAGGTAGGACTGCCCATTCTAAATTTGGTATACCTTTACAGCTTGATGAGACTTTCATGTGTAGAAAACTTAAGCCAGGTTCTGATGAGGCAGAGTTACTTAAAAAAACATCGCTTATTATTTGGGATGAATCTCCAATGGCACATAAACACTGCTTTGAGGCACTTGATCGTAGCTTGAGAGATATTATTCGTGGCCCTGATGGACGGTTATGTGATAAGCCGTTTGGTGGTAAGGTTGTGGTATTTAGAGGAGATTTCAGACAAATTCTTCTGATCGTACCTATGGGTAGCAGAAATGATATTGTGCATGCTTCACTATGTTCATCGACACTATGAAATGAATGCAAAGTACTAAGGTTAACACAAAATATGAGATTACAGGTGATTTTCAAATACATTTTGTTTAACATTATGTATACGTATCAATATTTTAAAAGTTATAATAAGACTAAAATATAAAAATTTATGTAGGGCGGTTCGTCTTCTTCAGATGTTGAGGATATCAGGTCGTTTGCAGATTGGTTATTATCCGTTGGTGATGGAATGCGAGGTGATAAGTAATAATTGCTTTAAAGATATAAATACGTATTTTATCCGTTGGTTATAACTACCTCTGTCTCAAAAGCCTTACTACCTTTGTTGCAATTTATGTACTATATCCGTCTTAATATTAGTAAAAACTGCTTCATAATTTTTCGGTCTTCTCTCAATTTTAATATTGATTTTTTACTTCCTTTTAAGTTCATATTTTTACTAATATTTATTTATTATATGTTGGTTATTACTGCAGGTGATAAGAACCATGGTGAAGTTGAAATCAAAATAACAGATGACATATTGATAAGAGATTCTGTCAATACCATCTCATCTATCGTGGATTGCATATACCCAAACTTAATGCAGAATAAAGATGTTGATGGATTTTTTCAGAATCGGGCTATACTTGCACCAACAAATGAGATTGTTGACAGTATTAATGAGTATGTTATGTTGCTCTTTCCTGGAAAAGAAGTGGAATACATGAGTTCTGACGCCATATGTAAAGACGAGGAATTTAACCAATCAGTAGAAGATATATTTTCAACCGAATTCCTAAACACCGTCAAATGCTCTGGAATACCTAATCACATACCTAGCTAAAGATTGGATGTATCGTCATGTTGTTACGAAATATAGATCAAGCTTCAGAATTGTGTAACGGTACAAGATTGATGGTTACAAATCTAGGTACGCAAATCAATTTTGTTAGTATATAATTATACATTTATACAATTAATTATTTGATTATTTGACATAAAACATACTGTTATTTTAATATATATATATATATATATATATATATATATATATATATATATATATATATATATATATATATATATATATATATAGGTAAGCACGTTGTCGAGACGGTAATGTTGTCCGGAAAGAATGTTGGTAAGAAGGTGTTGATACCGGGGATTATTATGTCACCTTCTGATACAACAAAATTCCCAGTTAGGTTTCAACGGAGACAATTCCCACTGACCGTTTCTTTTGCAATGACGATAAATAAAAGTCAGGGTCAGTCGCTTGCTCATGTTGGCCTTTTTCTTCCAAGACCAGTATTTAGTCATGGACAATTATATGTTGCTTTTTCTAGAGTAACCACAAGGAAAGGACTTAAAGTGCTTATATGTAATAGTCATGAACAGTCAGATGACACGACTACAAATGTTGTGTACAAAGAAATTTTTGACAAACTGTAATATATTACATAAAATTATCTTATTAATTTTTTGAATTACATTTATATTTAACTTTTACCTCAGTATTTTATTCCCGTCGGGAACCGACGGGTTACTTACTAGTTAGAATAATGAGAAAAAGAGTCTTTGATGGGAGTGGGGATATAAGTGGGGGTACTGACCCGTGCGATCCGCACGGGCTCGGAGTACTAGTATATATATATTTTGAAGAAAATTTGGTGCCGGTACTTCTTTCACACCCTCAAAAATGGGCTTCACATCCTATTGGGCCAGCATAAACGGTCAAAATTGGGCCAGCATAAACGGTCAATTTAGGCTATGTAGCTCCACCTCACCCATGACGCCCACACTCCCTCCCCACCCCACTATATATAACTGATATACAAAACAAATAATCTCAACCCACCATTCTTCCATTTCCTTTATTCTTGTTGTTGTTGTTGCTGCTTTGGTAATGGCCAAATCACCTGAGACAGAACACCCCGTGCCGGCCTTCGGTTATGCCGCCACAGACTCTTCCGGCACCCTCTCTCCATTCAATTTCTCTCGAAGGTTGGTTAATTTCTTCAATTAATTTTCCCCATACTCAATCCATCCCAAAATGAATATTCGTTTTTGTTATTGATCAAGAACAACAAGGGATATTCGTTATTGTTCTTGATCAAGAAAGAACTATGGCATTCACTCGAGAACTGAAACGGACATTCATTTTGGGACTGAGTAGTACCCTTGATGATTTAATATCAAGTTGATGAGTGTTTATTTATTGTTTGGATTAATTATTGAATTAGGAAAACGGGCGATGATGATGTGAGGTTTAAAGTTCTTTACTGTGGAATCTGTCACACCGATCTTCACTCCATCAAGAATGAGTGGGGCATGACCACGTACCCCATTGTCCCTGGGTACCTACTCCTCCATTCTCTCTTTTTCACTAGCTAATTTATCTCGTACTTTTTTTTTTTTTGTAAATTTATATGCATATATGTGTTGCAGGCATGAGGTTGTGGGTATTGTGACAGAGGTGGGTATCAATGTGAAAAAGGTCAAAGTTGGAGATAAAGTAGGCGTTGGATGCTTAGTTGGATCTTGTCGTTCATGCGAAAACTGCCAAATCGATCACGAAAACCATTGTCCAAAATTAATCCTAACTTACAGCTCCGTTGGCGATGGTGGAGGAATCATTACCTATGGAGGCTACTCCGATACCATGGTTGCTAACGAGCATTTCATTGTCCGGTGGCCGGAAAACCTCCCTCTTGATGGCGGAGCTCCTCTTTTATGTGCCGGAATCACAGTTTACAGCCCAATCAAGCATCATGGGCTTGATAAGCCCGGCATGCATTTGGGCGTGGTTGGTCTTGGTGGTTTGGGACATGTTGCTGTTAAATTTGCTAAGGCTTTTGGAGCTAAGGTTACTGTCATTAGTACTTCACCAAATAAGAAAGAAGAGGCTATTAAGCATCTTGGTGCTGATTCATTCATAGTGAGTCGCGATCAAGATCAGATGCAGGTATATTTGAAGATTTTGCTATTTTGTTTATGGTACTGATGTTATTATAAGATATTATAAGATGTAACTCGTGTTACTATACAACTCAAGACTGTTATGCAGTCCGACTGTACATGCCTCGAATCTTTGCTACTTATATAACCTGTTGTTAATTTGTAAATGCCAGGAGGCTAGGGGCAGTCTTGATGGTATCATTGATACAGTGTCTGCTGAGCATTCTCTTGTACCATTACTTGGTCTGTTGAAGCCCTATGGAAAGCTTATCGTCGTTGGTGTACCAAGCAAGGCGTTTGAGCTTCCTGCTTTCCATCTGCTTATGGGTATGTTTTCAATTCAATTCTGGAATATAAGTATTTAGTCATAACTAGTTTATAGTCTTGGATTGAATATGTATTTAGAGCTAATAAAAGGTGTGGAATTGATGCGGTGAAACAGGGAATAAGGTAGTGGCAGGAAGTGGGATCGGGGGTCTGAAGGAGACGCAAGAGATGATAGATTTTGCAGGGGAAAATAACATAACAGCTGATATCGAGGTCATTTCAATGGACTATGTCAACACTGCAATGGAGCGACTTGAGAAAGCCGATGTTAGATATCGTTTTGTCATTGATGTTGGCAAGACTTTGAAATCTGCCTAATGTATGTCGTTCTGATGAACATGCATTTGCTCCTATGAATGCATGATATGTACTGCAACCACATTGATAATTTTCTGTAACGTCCTGGTTTGGCAATAATATTTTCAGTTGAATAAGAATATATTCCTCCGTCCCATAATAAATATTGTGTTATAATTCGAAACACTGAAATGCAGTATAAAAGAGTGTTTTAAATGCCATTCTCTCAAACCAAACCTCCTTAACCATGTGTTGTCTGTACGTAACAGTGTGGAAAGTCAATTACGAAATTAGGCAAATGTTTTGCCCTTACAGTGTGATCTGATGAGCCCCAGTGGCCTTGATGAACTCAATGCCTACTTTTTTTTAAAAGGAAGGCCCTCCAGGCCAGGCTAGGCTGGAGGGTTCGGTGCGCCAAAATCATGCATGTGGGCAGCCATGTATTCTCTGGACCTAACTTTATAGTAAGGCCCTCCAGTCTAGGCTGGAGGGTTCGGTTTGCTCCAATTTCCTTTGCCTTCTTCAAATGTTGATGACGGGATCTCAAAGAGAGAAATCTCTTTTGAAATGAAAGTGATGCATAAGCTTTACTTTAATGGGGGAATTTAACTTGATGGCGAAAAGAGAGAATTTTTGTTGGCAGAATGTTTGCAGGGAATGTATATAGGAGCTGTGTGAGTAAGAAGCGGTAATCTCTGTGGAAAGGTTGTGTGTTTTCCAAAGGGGTCTTTTTATAGGTGAAGGAGGGAGAAAATGGTTGGAGCGGGAAACTATTCTCACGTTTCAAGACTGGGTAGTGGGGAGTGAGGGTTACGCTAGGGTTTGAATGAGTACGCCGCAATCAAATGAAAGCAGGACAAAAATACCCCCAACCAGCGCCTGGCCGGTCGGCTGGGGTGACCTGCGGTGCCATTTTCTCACATGATTTTTATGTTTTCTTTTCCCGTGAGATTCACATGCTGGTGGATGCATTCAAATGGGTGTACAAATGGGATTTACTAAGTGCAGAAGGGTGACATGTGTGTGCGGATTAAGGCTCCGTTTATTTGCCGTAAAATGTTTCCCCATTTTTCACTGTCTGGTAAGCATCGAAAAATGGGGAAAATGTTTATTGAAAAATGTTTTACGCCCTTTTTGCCGTAAAATGACTTACGAATTTTTCCTAAGTAAAACATTTTCCGAAAAATGGTAACACCCTCACTCACCTAACTTTTCATACACCACCACCACGTTACCCACCCCCCCTCTCATCCCACCACCACCCCACTCACCACCACCACCCCACCCCCTCGGGTAAAAAAAAATTTAATCATTTAAAATTTATTTTTAACAACTCCCCACCCCACTCCACTCACCACCACCCCCCCCCCACTCCACTCCACTCCACCACCCCTGCCCCCCCCCCCCACCCCACTCAAATTATCTCAAATTATATTTTTATCGAAAAATATTTTCATTAAACACATGAAATTTTTTCCGGAAAACATTTTCCTTACCAAACAACCGAAAACATGTTTATCTCATTTTTCGGAAAACATTTTACAGGAAATTCATTTTCCGGAAAATATTTTACAGGAAATCATTTTCCGCAAGTTATTTTACGCGAAACAAACGGAGCCTAAGGTTAAAGGTGTGGTTGCCAAAATTAGGCAAACCCTCTTTAGTATATACTCCATCCGTCCCACTCGAATTAAGATATTTTGTCATTTTGGGAGTTCTAATCGAAATAGGACAACTTCAAAATAAAATTATTTTCAATGGAACTCACTTTCACACTCGCAACAACTTTCGATTTACTATCCACTATCCCACTTTATCTCTTCTAAGTGTTACTTTATCGTACTTATGTGTTATGATATATTCATGATGAGCTGGTCGTTGTTTCCAACCGGTATGGGACGGTTGGCGGCAGGGAGCCTCTCTTATTATGTGGATATGTCTTTTGATGTGTTGCATCTTGTTTGGCATCTTGCTGCATTCATAATAGCTTATTGAGATTTATTCTCACCCCTTCCCCTTTTACTGTTTTAGATTGTGTTGAGACAGGTGACCTGAACCGATAAGGATGGGGATAAGAGTGTGGACTTTGACTTTTGAAACTTGTCAGGTTATGAAAATAAGTAGGTTGTCTGGAGTCTTTATTAAGTCATACTCTTTTATAAAGTTGTATAGAAAACTCTTTGTAAAACAATGTTATTTTGGGGTTTGCGATGTAATTGATCAGATTATAGTTTATTGGAGTTGTTGTTGAAATTTCCTTCAAGGTGGAGACGTTATCAGTTGGTTTTAATTTGGAAGTTGAGAATCGGTTTTCTTTTAAGATGAAATAAAAGTTTTAAAAATTCAAGGTGAGTTTTCTTAGTTTGGGCCCCTCAAGCTCGGGATACGTGTTAGGATCCGGGTTGGGGTGCTCACAATAGTGGTGACCTCGGAGGAAGAAGCTGATGAAGGAAAGAAGGAAGGGCAAATTGAAAAAGAGAAAACTCCAAGGAAAAGAGACATTGAGATTGACAGTTTGCAGATCCAAGGATGAACCCGATATACAAGCTCAGGAGGAGCTAGAGGAAATTGTGATCAGTCCAGCCATTCCTGAACAGAAATTGTAAACCTCTTTAGTACATTTTCACTTTCCCTAAAAGATGTAGTATTGGTAAAATGTTTTGCCGCTTTCCCCAAAGACTTAAACTTGTAGTAGATTTTCTCCACTCTCCATGAAAGTTTAATGAAATCGATGCCTTCTCCATTTGAAAATGTTCTCCATCATATTTTTTACGATCTTTCTCCAAAAGCTTTACATATGTTATTCCACGCGGTATCCTAACAAAGGTGTCCATACCGCACATATCTCAGCTTATATGGGCCTAAGACAAACAAGCTAAAAACAACGCACTCCGTGAAAATCGGTCCAAATGACCCTAGCGGTTTGCGAAATGGTTCCTCATGGAAACCGAAGGCCAGGAATAAATAGGCCTGAACGCTTTGCCAAGATTGGTCAAACACGACCATAGCACTGTCGCACTTGCTAAAATTAACTTATGAAGTTATAGCATTTGTAACGATACCAAAAAATAAAAATCGAAATGATTGCAAACATTAATCTCAGTGATTATAGCAAAAGGGTATCGAATGGCCATGATAAAGGTGCTCGCGACTATTGATCCAGTAGGTCATAGCTTGCAAGAACACCACAAGCATATCGGGTAATGAAACAAAACCCCATGGCCTCAGTGGTGATATGACTAAAAATAGGGCTCAGGTCCTTAGTAAAAATCGATCCCAGTGATCATGATGCATAAACACTTAGCCAAAATTGGTTCAATCAACCATAGTAATGAAAGGCTAAGGCCAAGATGACTATCTATAACGGTTTGCAAAAATTGGTCTAAGTAACCATAGCAAACCAAAAAGAGATTTGCAAAAATTGGTTAAGTGACCATAGCAAACCGATGAAGATTTGCAAAAATTGGTCTAAGTGACCATAGCAAACCGATGAAGATTTGCAAAAATTGATCTAAGTGATCATATTATTTCCTCCTCAACTCGATCATAAATAATCAAGCTAAGGAGTTGGGGGCTACTGATGAGCCAAATCTTAAGGCTCATGCTCAAACCGAATTGCAAAAATGACAAGTCAAAATGAACCGGATCAAGGCATGGTGACAAGCCTAAAATCACCCATGCAAGCCTCCTCCAAATCGCCCATGCGGTTTCCTTCCTATCCACCCTTGTCCTTCTACCCCCTATCCGCCCTTGTCCTTCTCATCCCATTCTCCCCTTGTCCTTCTCATCCTATCCGCCCTTGTCCTTCTCATCCCATTCTCCCCTTGTCCTTCTCATTCCATTCTCCCCGTCACACCGTCACCCGCATTCGCCCTTCTCTCCTCAAACAGCTTATGTGCGATTTCCCCCTAGGCCTCCCACTGCCTTCACCCCAGATTCCTCCATTCCTCATCCTTTTGTTTTTCCCTTGGCCCATACAATCTCCCCACATCACCTAGTGGTTGTTTCCCCATTAACCGAATATCACATATGAGGCTTGCCCCAAGTCTTTCTCCCACTATCTTCTTCCCTTGAGCTTAAGCGGTGTCATCTCCCCCATGAAGCCCTTAGCACTTCGCCAAGAACCTTTCCCACACACCGAGCTGAACACCTCGATATCTCATGAGGCATACCGCAATAGTTGGCTTACTCATGAGTTCTTACCATCATACTTCTCCAATGAAGAGCATACCACCTCCAAGGAAATGTCCCCATGCAATTTCCTCCTATACAACTAATCTCATGATCCTTCCATGACTCCAACGAATCCACTCCCTTTGCATGGCAGAGAGAAGGCTCCCATAGTCTCTGTCCCAACAGAGATTTGCTCCCCACTCTCCCAACCAAAAGGACACTCCGCCAATGAGGTATGAACACGTGTCCCCTTGATATTTGATAATAATCCAAACCTCTCCATCATATAAATATGACTTCTCCCTCAAGGCAAAAGGCAAGTCATTTTGAACTCAAGCCAATTTCCATACTCCATAGCTTTATCTCCATCACTGTGTTCTTATCCTCACGCCGAAGCCTCATCGCCGGGGAAACCCCCCCCCCCTCGGCTTTGAGCCAACAGTTTTCTTTCTTATTCTCAGGTTAAGGAGATCGAGTCAAGCCAGATATCCGACCGCCCTCATCCTTGAGTCGGACCACCGTTGCATACCTGTTTCTATTGATAGCATTAGGTATTAATTTGGGAACATTCTTCAACTTTCAAAAGTGAGCTAATGGGTGACATAAACATAAACAGAGGCCCATCTTAATAATTATTAATAATTAGGAGCCCGCTGCTAAATTAAATATAAGACTCTTAATATATACTTCCTCCTCCGTCTCCAACCTAGGTGCCTAGTTTGACTTTGTCATGACATTTGACCATACAACTACGAGAAATTAGAACATTTTGATGAAATTTTAAAAGTTGTTATTGATTTATTGCTAACAACACTAACAATTAAAAGTTTTAAAATTTAATTATAATATATCAATTTCTCGTAGTTGTATGGTCAAATGTCATGGCAAAGTCAAACTAGACACCTAGGTTGGGGACGGAGGGAGTATATATATATATATATATATATATATATATATATATATATATATATATATATATATATAGTATAAATGCAACCGGGGTGTAGGGATGGCAAAAACCCGAAACCCGCCTCGAACCCGAAAAGACCCGCCCCTAATAGGCCGGGTTTGGGAAGCAATTTTGAAAACCCGCCGGGTTTTTATAGGGTTCGGGTTTACCCCCGCCCCGCTCCGAACCCGCCCCGATTAGGTATGAAATTACTTAAATACCCTTACTGAATTGAGCTATGTATATTATGATCTAAGTTTCTGGGGTTTGCTCGGATTTACATCATTTTATTTGATTGTCATTTCGTTTTGTAAGATTTGAAATTGTATTACACATATATAAGAAAGTTCCTTTCAATTAACTTTATCAATATAGTTCTTATACTAGCATACTTTTGGTATTTGTTAGGTATATGAGAGCAGTCATTAGGAATTTTATAAAAAATATATGGGTTCTTAAGAATATTCTCGTCTCTTGTAAATAAGAATTTCCGAAATAGCAAATAAAGAATTACTGCAATGTTATGGTTATAAGCCAAATAACCGAAGTAAGCAATCTGAACTTAATCCTTCTTACTTCAACTTCAACGAAGAATGTGTATGACAAGTAAGCAGACTATGTACATAACTATAAAGAGAACTATAACATACTAGGAAACTCAAGTACACAGTATGTTGGAGTGATCATCTAGGCAAAACTTTCATTTTGGTTAACTATCGGGGCGGGGCGGGGCGGGGCGGGTTCGGGTAATGGTAGATCACTATAGGGGCGGGTTTGGGAAATGAAGAACCCGTCCCGAACCCGCCCCGTTGCCATCCCTACCGGGGTGTGAACAGTTCCACCCGCGGAAGTTACCATTTTTTCCCTCACTATTCACTTCCTTTCTCGTTTTGCCCTTAAAAAAAAATCTATAGTATAAATGCAACCGGGATGTGAACAGGTTCATGAACGGTTCCACCTTAGCTACCATTTTTGCCCTCACTATTCACTTCCTTTCCCGTTTTGCCCTAAAAAAAAAAAATTACCTATGTCGTGTGACATACATGGCATTAATTTTCAAAAATAACTTTTCCCTCCTAAAATTTGAATTTTTGTAAAAAAGGGCTCCACATTAAAAAAAAAATATATTAGTATGTCGTGCGACATATTTGCCCTTAAATTTTTTTTTTAAACTAAAAGAAAATAGAAAAAAAAACACTCACGTGGCCTTGAACACGGGCATGTGCTAGTATATATATATATATATATACATATATATATATATATATATGTATATATATATATATACATATATATATATATATATATATATTTATATACATATACATATATATACATATATATATATATATATATACATATATATATAGGAAGCTATTCAAATGAGAACCAAATTTATATGAGAACCATGAGAATCACTAACAGCCATTGGATTAAAAAATACATCAATGCTCCAGATTAAAAAAAAAAAAATAGAGGGGGTGGCATTTTCGTAATTATTGTGAACTAAATCCCCCTCAAATTTCAAAATAAAATATCTCAATATCTATAAGTCTAAAAAAAAATCGAAAACACTGATTTTTTTGTCTTGACGAGACGATTCAAACTAGATCCCTGAAAATAGAATTTTAAAAAAATAATATTGAACAACGTGGTCTTGCTAATGTATATAGTGTACACTAGCTAGTTAACTCGTGCACACTAGCTAATTAACTAGTGTACACGAGTTAATTAGCTAGTGTACACAAGGACTAGCTAATGTATATTGTGTACATCACAATTATAGTTGGAACTAAAGTGCTCCTCCCGGTGTACAGAGGAATCAAGAAAGCTCGATGCATCACGGCGGCCAAAGGTTGGATTGAAGGATTTCTTTACGAAGCCCAAAACAACCTTCCAGGTCTATATTAGTAGTAAGTATACACATTTTACGATACAATTTTTTACTTGGTTAAACATTGTGTACACACACAGAGCTACGAAAGAGAAAGTAACACACCAGCAGATATGTTGAGCAGCAAAATCAAGAAAAACATGTTTCTTTATTGAAGCTTTGGCTACATAAATATTCAACAAAAAATACTAAATAAAGATACATGTCTCACAAGAGCTAGTAGTCAAGTCCTCACAGGGTACAATATCATTTTCATAAGAAGGAATGCCTGATGACATCACCTGGCCTGCAATAGTCAATACACAAAGTTCTTTCAGGACTCCTACCCTAAAAACATATGTACGAAACAATTGCAAATCATCAGTAGCCTTTGCATTGGCACATTTCAATGTACATTAGCTAGTGTACACTAGTTAATTAGCTAGTGTACACGAGTTAATTATCTAGTGTACACAAGGACTAACTAATGTATATAGTGTACACTAGCTAGTTAACACGTGCACACTAGCTAATTAACTAGTGTACACGAGTTAATTAGCTAGTGTACACAAGGACTAGCTAATGTATATTGTGTACATTAGCTAGTGCACACTAGTTAATTAACTAGTGTACACGAGTTAATTAACTAGTGTACACTAGCTAATTAGCTAGTGTACACGAGTTAATTAGCTAGTGCACACTAGCTAATGTACATTACTTAACTAGCTAATTAGCTAGTGTACACTAGTTAATTAACTAGTGTACACGAGTTAATTAGCTAGTGTACACGAATTAATTAACTAGTGTACACTAGCTAATGTACATTACTTAACTAGCTAATTAGCTAGTGTACACGAGTTAATCAATTACAAGCATAAGAGATTTGACCACATATAATAATCATTACAATTTAACATATTCTTCAAATATATTAAATTACTTGTACAAAGAATTAATCTTTCAAGTTCAATGATTATACGGACAAATCTGGATCATATCGAATCAACTACAATCAACAAATAACATGATTAATATTTTCTCTTAGACTGTTGGAATATAAATTGCACAACAAGCAGATTAAGCAAATAATCACATAGGGGCAATCATGCATTTGACAGTTTAATTGTAGCGATTGCAGTGAATCAACACATAGTAACACAAGCATCTAAAATCAATCTTTACAAAGTAAGAAATCAGAGAGATTTAGAAAAACTTATCGGGTAGATCGAGTCGCCTTAGGAAGACTGCCCTAAGAGAAAATATTGCCCCCAATTGGTGCAACTTCAGTACTGTGCAAATTCCTTCGAGGATAAAACAATCTCGAATTACGTACCAAGAAAACTTTGCACACAGGTATGTAATCACCGGCGGTCCTATCTCGGTCGCCTCAATCTCACGAACAAATCTCTATGAACGGGAGTAATCAACAATGAAAGAAACTAGAGAATAGGGTTTTTCTCTTTAATCTCTCATAGTTCAAAACGGCTGGAGGGATTATTGTATTTATATGTGTGTTAATTAGGTTTTAAAGTTATATTAAAATAACCTAAAACCCTCAGAAATTCGGCCCAGGAACCACCAAGCCCGTCGTAAGCGCGGCCGCCCTAGTCACAAGCGCGACCGCCCTCAACAAAGGTAAATCACGTCGAGTTTCGGGAGACTAGCGCGCCGCCGCCTTGGCGCGCCGCTCTCCCCGGCGTAGTCTCGAAGTTGTTTTTCCCTTAGCTAAAAATCAGTTCAAGCCCAAGACACTTTCAAGGTCATGGATCTATGAACTTCATACCACATATATCAAAATTCCAACAATCCCCCACAAGTTCATAGAAATATGACGTGTACAGATTGTCCATTGCCATGCTTTCAATAATGGTACCTTCCGGCTTGAACCACTACCTATGTTATCCAACGCAAACCTCCACAGGACCAGATGAACGGGTGTCTTGAATCTGATGCCTTTGGATGTAGAGGCCTTTGCTGGTAACAAACACGACAAAAGTTATGATAGCCCTCTATCGAACACTTGACGCTTATAAGCCATACGTCCCGATCCTCTATCATGAGTGCTTTCAAGGAATAACCCAAATTCCTCTAGTTGTGGCCAACAACAACACTCACTTAGCTGGGCATCTCAGAAGATGTACTGCTAACATCTTGTCTAAAAGACTTGATCCCATTCAAAGTTCCAAACTTTTACTTTATTTGCAGTAATGAGCACCATCCAGATTATTCAGGGGATAGACTCAGACATGTAACATGTCAATCTATTTAAAGTGCTCCGATTCACCCCACAGCTTGTTATTACCACATTGAATCTTCTTTGTGGGATCTCCACTCGGATAGATTGGGTTGCTACTGCGTATGAATCAGTCGGGGTTCAGACCCATCCCCAATCTAGATATTATAAACAAGAACTAATTCAAGTTCTTTAGTTTTATAAGGTTAGTTGTGTTATCCTTGGTACCATCATAACCAACAACTATCACCTACAATCCCTTATAGATTTCTATCTAACTTGGATGTGTCAAGTAATTTCTTATTATTCACACACTTATAATTTTGAAAATTTTGTCAAAAACTATTTAAAAGTAGATTTAGTTGATCATGGCTAAATACAGACTTTAAGTCAATTAGACCATTCAACTATATCCTACTAGCAAGTACTAATAATAAGAAGATCAACTCAATGAAACGAGTTTCATTCCAATAGATTTGTTCAATATATCTTCACACGA